>BQNB010026016.1:13662-35681 GCA_026074375.1 Tanacetum coccineum
GAGTCGAAGGTTATGCTCTAGATAATTATCGAACACATTATTAGATGACTATAAAGTTTAATCACAAAATAATTCTATATTATTACGAGTAATAAGCAAGAAAAACCAATACACAACGTAAACAAAAAACCGAAGCTAAAGCAAAGAACACTAGCTCCTAAAAATTACAGGTAAAAACACTAACCCAAAACTACAAATCCAAACAACGCTAAATCGATACAAGACCTCAACAAACGCCACAAACGTTTCCAAATTACCGTACATGGGAATGGAATACGTATGAGTATCGTTTTGTTAGGGTATCCAATATTTTCATTAATTGATTTATCAAGCGCAAATCAATACAACCATTTAAATCTAAACGGTCACATAACATTTAATGGTATATAAATGAGTTGCTGCCTAGAGTTTAAATTTCCTGGACCAGGGTCATAACTTTTAAATCAAGTGTTTGTATCCGTGCACCTAAATTAAAATGCTAAACTAGTATAATTTCATAAGAGCAGTGCTATATTTTTTTTTAAATCATACTCGTTATAATATATATAGTTGCATCTTGCACGTACATAAATAGTATCATAGGTAATGATCAATAAAAAGACAAATATTCATAAGAAAGTGATGATAATTTTTTTTTAAGTTCTCAAAAATAATTTACAAAATTGGGTATGTTGATGAATAAAAAATTTATTAAGGAAGTTTTTCTAAAAGTTGATAGTTTTGCCGGAAAAAAGTTATGAAAAAAGAAGTTTGTGAATTAAATCTCTTTTTTGCATCAAAAATTCATTTTGTATTCTTCTTTTGACTTTTTGCATCAAAATTTTACTGTGCATCGCACTATAACAAGTTCAAAATTTTATGCATCAAATTTTTTTGCATCAAAATTTCGTTTTTTGTGTATTAAAAAAATGTATAAAAACTCAAAATTAGAAAAACTTTCTTTACAAAAGTTTTATACACCAAAATACCCGATCTTATGGAATTTTTTTGAAATTTTTCGAGAACTTTTTAAAAACAAAAACTTTATTTTTCACTTTCTCGCGAACATTTGTCTTTTTATTTTAACCTTAACTAGCTACTATATTATAGATAGGCAAAAGTTCAACATAGAACCCAAAATTTAGCATAGACCCAATGAACCAATCATAGTCACTTATTTTTTAATCAAAATAATAAAAACACACTTTTCATCTTTTTAAAAAAAAATTAAATATCTCACAAACCGTTAATCGTTACGCAAAACAAAACATACCATCGCGACGAGAATTAAATCATCTTTCTATAGAGGGGCACTTCTATATACTTTCGACGAAATTTTTTTCGAATTTTTTTTAGATACGTCTGGAAAAAATCACATGTGATTTATATCACAAATCTTATGTGATTTTATTAAATCAGATGTGATTTTATGAAATCACATGTGATTTGTGATTTTTTCATAAAAAAAATTCGAGAAAGAAGTTCTTCGAAAGTATATCGAAGTGGATGTCTACTGAAAGATAAAAAAATACTCGTCGCGATGGTGTATTTTTTGTCGTTTGACGATTTACCGTTTGTAAGATATTTTATTTTTAAAAAAGAAGAGGTGGTAAGTGGGTTTTTATTATTTTAATAAAAAAATAAGTGGCTGGATTTGATTAATGGGTTAGCTTAAATTTTGGGTCTATGTTCATCTTCAACTCAATTAGATATGCATGTCATTATTTGCTATCTTCGCATGGTTTAAGTTACATTTATTTCAACCCGTTATGATTACCCACAATGAAGCATTTGAAAAAATGCACGTATTTTGTAGGCTTAACATCTTCTTCAAAGGATTTTGAGGTACTAATGTGTATATAAAATTCCAGTTATATTGAGCAGACCAACAAATTTGGATAAATATTTCACAGTTGATATAGATTTTTCATTTTACATTGATCTCCCATACGGAATAATTTGCATTGCTTATAAGATAACTTTATTTTTTTAATTGCAAAGTAAATTCAAAAGAATGAAAAAGGAAAGCAAAAACACTTTGTAACATAAGTCAAAATTCATAAATAGGTGATTTGAAGTCAATTTCCAGGATGATACTTCTTCTTAGAGGAGCATCATTACAGGTCTATTTAAATAAACGAAACAATCTTTATGAATGGCATCTTATTCCAACTACTACATCACTCCTTTGCATAAACTCCTCAAATGATTATTTAACCACTATATATATAAAAGACTGAAAAATTTCCCATTACAAGTATACAATGTTTTTGTTGAGGGGTGACTTTTTAACTATCCAGTGGAAAAAATGAATTTTTGCCAATATCTACAATTCACTAAAGCAAAATATTTTCCTTATGTAAGCGACTAATAGGCTTTGGGGTGACTAAGGCACTGCTATTGAGGTTACAATCTGTTGGTCCCAAAACTTATCGTTGGTTTCATCAAACAAACAAGTTTATTATGGTCCTGTGTTAAATCCGATAATGCTTAATAAAATTTCTTTGTGTATAATACAATTGTTTCAAGCTAGTGTCTGTAGAAAATGAATGGGGGAATGTTCTGTTGAAGGTGAATCTTGCATGTGGATTGGGAGCATGATTACCACATATTATTTATGGTCACAGTATTTAGTGGGATATATGATGTGCATGATTCCTCACAAGATAGGATTGATGATGATGACTTTAAGCTTATATTAATATAAACACCTTTTTATTGTCCAAAAACTACCTCTGTGGTTTCTCTGATTCTGTTACAGATTCAACCTCCTTATTTATTACTAAAACAATGGCCAAATTTCTCCTACAAACTTGCTTCTTTTGTAATGACAACTACAATATGATCATGACATGTGATGTAGGAAACGTCAAAGTGAATTATTCCTTGAGGTGTGCTGTTCTGCAATAAGACCCCCAAAATATTGATGATGATGATTTAGACTCATTTATAACCCTCTCAGAAATTTAACCACCGTATCTTTTTGTCTGATATGGGGTTTCAAATTTGAATTCCTTTTTTGAATCTTACTAGTTAGGAGGTCCATGGCAAAATTTATTCCTATCAAAAAACAAAAACAAAACATTTAACCTTCAAATTTGTTTATCGGCATGAATCTTCCAAAACAAAATCGAACTTGGATGTTATGTATTAGGCGACGACCATGTGTGACTCATTTAATGATCACGAACCTCCTAGAGTGGATTGTTTATTTGTAAAAATGGAAAATAAAAAAGTTTATTGGTAAACCCAAAATATTTTACTTGTATGTTCTTTTGATTTCTTGCTATGGAAATGCCATATTTTTCCCAATGACACATGAATGAATGAACCTAACACCCTAAAAACCAAGTACCGCCACCTATTTTCTTGCTAAACAATGTCACTAAAATGATTTCCAAATTTTGCTCCTGCAAGCTTTATGTCTTAGTACAGTACATTCACAAGATGCAGATGTAAAGTGATGTAGCAAACTCAAAGTGAGATTGTACTTGTGGGGTGTTCAGTTCTGAAATAAGATACATAGCTAACTCACAAACTGGCAATGGAAAAGAGGGTATAATAAGATAAGGGATGGACCATAAAGTACCAATACAGGAGAGATGAACCAATTAGAAACAAGGGGACTGCTTGTGTTGTACTCACTCACCCAATTAAGGTTAAGAGTCCAAACTTCAAGGCCCTGACTGTACTCTCTAACTCTTGCAATTCATAGCAAAGATAGTTACATTTGCCTCATGTTTGTTCATTATCACCATCCCTACACTACTTAATGCTAGTAGCATGCTCCCACAACTAAAATAAATATGCCATGTTCCTTCCGATAATATCTTAAAACTATACTTAGTTTAAAACTGCGGGTAAAATAAAGGTACATCTAGCAAGTACAAGAACTTGAACTTACTTTACCTCGATGGAAGTCACTGGCTCTGAGTGACGGCTTGTTCTGAAATTAACATATATGTCAATGTTTTCAATTCTTCAGAAACTGACAATCATACACAAGTAGCATAGAATTGTGTTGAAAAACATTGCAACCAAGAAATATGTCAAGAAAAGAACATTAGCATATAAATCAAATTTAATTGGGCTTGTTGACATGTATCTGTTCATTTGATCTTTCATCTTGTCTAGAAGAAACGCTGTTCTAATCTACAAAATATGATTTCTATAATTTTTTAAACAGAGATGACTCATCGTATGCTGGCTAATTTTCACCATGCGATCATAAAAATTCATGAGAATTATACCAGCGAGGAAAAGTAAATTTAGCTCCATTTTCATTTTTTTACTAATTCTTATAGCGCTTTCTTGACTTCAAAGAAGTTGGACCGCTCCTTGTTTGCAGCTTCAATATCATCTGGTGATGCAACAGCCACCACAACACCTTTATCTTTGATAGCGTCTATTGCACTTGCAAACTCCTTAAAGTCACTTAACCTTCAAAAAATTAAAAAAGACGAGTACGTTACATATTCTGCCATCATAATGGCCCATGATATGAAATTATCTGAAGTTAAAAAAAAAAGTATTTAGATTGTACCTTGTTGATAAGATCTCCTCACGTCTAATTTGTCTTTCTTCTTCTGTAATGCCCAACAAGTGTCGTAATAAGCTGCAAAAACCAGTTTTATACACCATTAACACATCTATCAGGTAGTCTCAACATAGAACATAACTAAGATCTTAACTTCGGTAGATATTAGATGGTCTAGCCGTCTAGGGAACAACAAAATATGCACTTTCAATAGTGGGGCGTCTAAATTATACTCCCCCTGCTTCCAAAAAGGTTTTGGATTGCAGAAATAAAATATACACCACTACAAATAGTTAAATGAAATGGTGTTCCCACCTATTCAGGTTTATGTTTTTTTTTTCCAGCAGGTAAAGCCAAAAGAATTAGCAATTTAGCATAAAAAGAAACGAGTCAAATATGGCGTATGTTTAACGCACTGTAATTCATTGAATAAAAAAGATTTATTATTGATATAATATAAAATTTGTAATCATTGCCAGACTTTGACTTAAGCATAGTAGTTAGAAATTCTTATTACTACCATAAAGCACTAAAGCAGTACTTTTGAGCTTGTTTACAAAAAGTACTTTCGGACTTCATATACCAAAAACACATTAGTTATCTAAAAGCCACATCAAGAACCTCTAGTTTTGAAATTATTTATTGCTAAGGAGTTCTGTAAAAGCAACATCTCAAGTCTGACTCAAAGGGCGAAATGTTTTGGTAAATAAAGTTCAAAACTAGTGTTTAAATTTCTAAGTACTATGTTTGGTCAAAAATCCGCAAACTCGACAAACTAATTAATTAAGAAAAATGTAGAAGTTCAAGACAAAAGGGTTTACAGGTAAGCCCAACCCAACCCGTCCAAAAAAAGTTGCACATGTTTTGATCCGGTACCTAACCTGCCCCACCAGCCCATTTTGTCACTTCCGTCACTTACCTACTATATCCTTTGGCATCAGGTAACTGGTATGAATCAACATCACCAATTGTCCCGATAATCGCTTTTGTAAGAGTATCATCATCCATTTCCATTTGACGTAGGAAATCACTGGTTCCATCATATATATCCAATGTCTTCAGCAAATTAGGATCCCGATAAGATAAAAATGAGAATACTCCTGTTAAAGATATATATGGTTAAAAACATACAATAAAAAGCTAGCACGGAAAATAATTACATCCACATAACAAGTTGCTTGATTTTTACCTGAATGAGTGTCGAAATCACAGAAGCCTCCATAAGCCCCACCACTAACTCGCACACGATCCCACAACCAAGTGTTACTTATGTGTTTAGATATAACATATGCACTACCCTTTAGTTGATAACCGGTTTCATACAAATTTGCTGCTTTTCCAACATTATTTACCTGTAATGATTAAAAATAAATTTAGAAATGAATAGCCGCAAAAGAAATCCTGATGAGAAAACATATAGATATAAGCTAACCTGAGTAGGTATCACGATTGCTTCATTTGTTGACGGAATTCGTGCATTCCATGAAGCTGGTGTAACTAGTGAGGTACTTGGAAGCAAATCAAGAAATTTACCGACATACTTTTCTGAGTTTTGAAGGTTTTTCCCATCAGTGTTAGATTCACAAGGCAACCTTTCTTATTGAGCAGAGTTCTGCGGATCTCTTCGAGGGATGATGAAATTCCACTCCAATCTTGTTCAACTTTAACTTCGAGCTCTTTTAAAAATTCCAGATAACTGCAAATATACCAAACTATTACTCCAGTAAAAGGGTCAAGCAGGTTGGTTAAAGGGTCAACATGGAAAATATTGGTATGGTTCACCCGAGAGGCCGATACCCTTTTTTTGCATAAGTATAAAAAAATTTATAGTAATTGGTCAAATACTATTACAGAACTTAGGGGTGGAAACGAGCCGAGCCGCTCATGAAAAGCTCGGGATCGGATCGATAAAAAGCTCATACGAGCCAAGCCTAAACGAGCTCGAGCCCGAGCCTAAGTTTTGGCTCATTTAATAAACGAGCCCGAGCTTTATACAAAAAGATCGGGTAGGCTCGCGAGCCTAAACGAGCCCTAGAAATATATATGTATATATTTTTTCTATACGTATAATTGTGTATAAACGAGCTTAAAAGAAGTAAACGAGCTCGAGCCTTGTGAGATTAACGAGCCGAGCTCCATTTGAACTTTGTTTTATTCAACACATCATATAAATTAGTCGAGCTCGAGCTTTTGAAAAATTTCACGAGCTGAGCTCGAGCTCAAAGTATGAGGCTCGAAACCAGCTCGAGCTTTATATATATAAACGAGCCGAGCTCGAGCTCTGGCAAGCTCTGGCTCGGCTCGTTTCCACCCCTAACAGAACTTATACTATTTGAATAATGATCTAATTTACTAAATAGAATGGGCAGGGGCTTGTACGCAATAAATTCAACACTTTGGGCGGCTTTTGACCAAGTATGACCCCATTAATTCATTTCCTTTCAAGAATAACAGTGTTTAATGGAACAAAAATTCTCTCTTCCTAAAGATGGTGATAAACAGAGATTGTTTTTGAAAGAAGACTTAAACCAGTTGTGTGAATCAGTTTATGAGGCTGATAGCGATAAGAATACGTGTTTTTAGTGTGATCTAGTCGTAATAGTGATGTGATTATTTCTCTATATAGAATCTGTGATGTTTAAGTAAGTGGTTGTGTTGATCCGTACCTAGGGAGTTGAATGTGAAAATTGCAATAGTTTGTATTATATATCATAATTGTAGATAGTGTATGCTATGTGGTGATCAATCCTGTGTGCCGCTTCAACGAGTGTGTTTTCTCAATGTGTGAAAAGTACAACATACAATCTGAGCGGCTAATTAGATATGTAAAAGTTTGAGACGCTGATGTGGTGTATGTCCTCGACTCGCTTAGGTGTACGTACCGATACCGGCTGTGACTGTGTATCTTTGCCCGATTACGGGTGTAGATATGACAGTCTCTTAGAGTAATGCTATAGTAAATGAGTTCGCGTCATTATGAGTTGACTGTACCTGGAACTGATATTGCATGCAGCACTTGTGCTGACTTTGTGTCTTTGCGTGGGGTATGATATGTTGTGAGAAGAACACCGTTTGCACCAGAGTCGAAAGAGTAGGGACCAGGTGCTATCACGTCGGAGTGATCGATTGGAGACAATAAGTAATGTCCTTAACGCATCTTCGAGCCAGCCTTAGAATCACAGATAAGATTGTATGCCGTTAGTGCTGCTTCAAAGGTGTTGTGGGGGTGTTTTGTTCTCTCTTGTATATATGAGTGAAATAATCGGGATGCTCTCCACGCTCACGAAATGCCTAGTATTGATGACCCGGAAGTCCGATTGTGAGCACGCTCAGTATAGTTGACGTAGATGTACGAATGACTTTTCCTGCACACATCGAGGCTCAGGTCGACGCAGTGTGTCGAGTGGACACATGTGTGTTTGTTAAAACATCGCTAAGGTCGAGTTTGTAGTGTCCAAAGCATATTTACGCATGTAGTGTAGGATGCGTGTGTGTTGCTGTGGACACGTATAGGTGCCATGTATCATGTTGTGGGTTGGTAGAGAACTCGCGTGGCCTTGTGAAAGAGAGTGAGCGTTTGACTTGTGTGAGCGAGATGGCTAGCGGATAGATAGTCTTGTTGCCCTTGTTGGGTAGAAAGCGCAACTCGATGTCGAGAGTTCTACCATATTTTTGACTCATGTGCTTTTTATTGCTACAGTTAGTATCTGCCGTTGTTATAAATGTGTATGGCAGAGATAGGTGCTGAGTCTGTGTGGTGTGTGAATAGAGATTTCAAGGTGATGTGTTGACTCGCGAGCGGAGCTCGAGCTAGTGTCTCGCCAGAGTGAGTGTATGCGTGGTCTCATAGATAGTCAATAGTTTCGATATGCATTTTAGCCACTCGTGGGCTATAATTCTGTTCGACACTTCGCAAAAACTCATCCCTTGCTTTGCGGTTGTCATTGTTCGTCCCGAGGTCGGACAGAATCAATTGTAAATGTGAGATTTCATCCAAGGTAAAATCATGACACTCCATGATCACAACATATATATAAAGTGAGATCACGTCATGCAGAGGTATAAGGTGAGAGCAACCATGGCATAAATAAATCGACATCATACAGTAGCATGTTCATACCACATTGTAGATTAATTACTTAATAACATCGTTTTACCTGAATAAGAGTAACAAGGCTTTTCATTTATTACTACAAATGAGTGTTACTCAAGTTTAGTGGGATACAATACAAATGGAGCTACACTGACTAATCTATCTGTCTATGGGCCAGAGTGCCTCTCAGGATTCCAGATGCTAGCCTATATGTTATCCCCAAGTGGCTTAATATGCTATGGTGGTGGTAGTGATGGAGAGAGTAGTCTAGATCTCTTACGAGATGAAGGTGGTAAATCTGATGAAAGTAGTGGATATTGGTAGTGACGTGGTACGGGTCTCAGAGGGTGAGGTTTGAGTACTCTCATTGTTAGAACAGATATGATGGACATAACGGTGAGTGAGAGTATATTCAGGCTCGTGGTGTAGTGTAGCATGAAGAAGAATAGATAAAAATGTTGGACAAGGTGTGGTAGTGGGCGGTGTGAGATCAGATTCAGGGCTATATGTATAAGTATAGTGATGTTTAGATATAACTGATGACATGTGGCGAATATGGCATGCAATCATATGGTTATGAAGGGCGAATGGTATGAACGGTGATGGTTATAATATTATTATTGAGATAGATTAAAGTTTTTTAGAGAGATAATGTTTAGGTCATACGAGTTTATAACATACTTTGTCCTAAGAGATGTGCTATGAGTATTTCGCTATTTAATAACTCTTATATAAACAAGTGTAAAATATATGCAAGGTAGGGTAGGTATATATATATGATAAGGTATGTACGTATATAAATTACGTAAGCATTTAGTATAATTAACAAATGCAAATCAATAGTGTATGTGTCTCAAAAAAAACTTTTGTATGATGCAATGTTTGTGAAAACGGTTATAGTCCAAGTAAAATCATTTGACCTGGTTCTCTGTAACCTTGGCTCTGATACCAATCTGAAACACCCCCAAAATGGGTCGCAACGGAATAAGGGTCAGAAAGTGTTACTTCATAGATCAACAGCACAAGATATGATAACGACCTCTATATGAGTCGTTTAAAATTGATACATTGGATTAAATAAAACTTGTTTGGTGAAATAGCCCGGACGCTTAAATTGTTCATCCATGTAAAAGTAAAGATTTTAAAACCATAACATGCTATTGATCCAAAAAATGTCTAAATGCCCCTCACTAAGAATCTTCTTTATAGTATATGAATTCAAAATGGGGTTCCACCAAAAATGTTTACCTTCGTTTGCTCGTACCTTATTGAACCTGAGAAAAACATGGCTTTAAACGTCAAATAAGAAGTTGCGTGAATTCACAGGTTTTAATAATGTATTAAAGTAGGACAGCAATGATTTCTAAAATTAGTGGATAATAATGAATACATTATCATAAACGTAATTACGAAAGTGCGCTAAGCTCATTGACACCGAAGCTCGACTTCTATGTATGCAATTTATTGCAATATAATGGGCCCGTGTAGGATGTTTTAATACCCGCTAACTTCTCAAATTATTCCGACATGCATATCTTTATTAGTTTCGGGACCTCCATATAGTGAGCCTACTCACCCGAACGGGGTTGTCAATCCTAATAGATATATTAATAACATTCTCGGCTCGCTAACTAGCAATTGACAGTTCATGGTAGTGGGTTTAGCTACTTAGGCGAACTCATAATTTGTTTAAAAGTGTACTTGCATCAAGTTAAAAACAAGCATGTTTCCTCACCCCAATAGTTGTAAAACATATATAAATTGTTGCAAAAAGCGGGGTGCTATGAAACTCACCGTAAGTGAATGATTGATTATCTAAATCAAATAAGTGAATCGTCTCGGCAATCCGAATGAAACCTAATTAATTATAGGCTGTATGAGCATAATGTATTTTATATAAATAAAACATCACTTGTTATATAGTCACACCACCACCTAATAGTTTTTATTAAATCTTTAAAAGTTGAAATGATAATTAAACCGTGTTTTGTTAAATAAAAGTAATTGCATTTGGATCCATAAAGAAAGTATTGCTTTTGTATTATTAAAATATGATTTAATATATTTATTAATTATATATTGTTATTATATAATTAATTTGATTATTTTATAGAATAATGTATAAAAATAAAAATAGTGCGCGCGATTTTAAAAGCCTCATATCTTTATCGTTTTAACTCCGTTTTATACGTTTCTTATGTCCACGTCTTCGTATTAAGAAAATCTATCAAAATATTATATTTATAAAAATTAACCCTCTGATGAACAGTAACATTTACTGTTCATAACAGTTTATAAAAACTATTTTTTATGTAATTAGTTGTATATAACTTGTAAAATGCATAACTTGTTCATTTTTATTCCGTTTCTCGAGTTTCTTATGTCCTTGGATTCGTCATGAAGAGTACTATGTTTATAAAACATCTATTTTATAACTTAGATTCGAAACAGTATGTATGTGTACAAAATAACTTTTTTAAAATCACTTTTATACGTTTAATTAACGTAAACTTGTAAATAAACTTTCATCACCATTTAATTTCCAAATCATTCATGTAAATTATTTAACACATATACCAAGCATGTACCTTTATTTTGACTATTATTTCACCACATACACAAATAAATTTGAATTATTTAAGCTTTAAAATACTTT
This sequence comes from Tanacetum coccineum, assembly GCA_026074375.1. Lineage (NCBI taxonomy): Eukaryota > Viridiplantae > Streptophyta > Magnoliopsida > Asterales > Asteraceae > Tanacetum > Tanacetum coccineum. Next base: position 24,928 of record BQNB010026016.1, read on the forward strand.
ATATATCATAAAAATGAATCTAGGTGGTGTTTAACTTTATTGCAATAATATACCACATAAGATAATGAATGAAATGAACATATGGAATAACTTTAAAATAGGAACTTATGAAGATGAATAGGTTGATGGATACTCAAGACAAGAACCTTAACCAAGCTTCCAAATCCAAAACCCTAATCAAGAAAACCCTAGATATGTTTTCTTAACTAATCCTTGCTAAACCCAAATCAAAGCTTGCTAATACCTTGAGTAACCTTAGATGATCTTAGAATGAACACTAGAATACTTGGATGACCTTTGGAAATCAAAGATTATGAAACCCTAGTTGTTGTTTTATTGAGTCGCTGGGGTTTTGGTTATGAAAATGGCGAGATGGAGTGTTTTTTGTGCTCTTGATATTTTTGTGAGTTATTTGGAGTGTGAATAATTGTGAGCTAGGCACATGGATTTCCTTTTGTATAGCAATCTAGGAAAACTTAAACCGTTGAAATGAAACCATGGATGGTAGTGTGTAAGTTGGTACAGCCTTGGTAAGACTTCTACTCCTATCTTGGCAAAGAAATGGTATGAGAATGGGAGTTGTATATGTAGGGAGAGTGATGTGCCAATTCTGTAGGAGATGTGGGGAAGTTGTGTACAATTTGTGTTAAGGTATGGTAGTGGTAATGGAAGCAGTTAGTGGGTTTTAAGTATTTAATTTATATCATTCATGCTCATATCCGGCCATAAGGATTATTTAGTGATAAAATGATTAAAATTTATGTTTGGTATAAATGTTGGTATTTGTCTTGAGTTAGTTAGGATACGGTACTTCGGGTATGCAGTCAGAATGTATTATTGCGAAAGGTACAGCGTTTTTACGTCAACCAAAAAAAGATTACATAATTACAAAAAGTTATAAAATTATACTCACTAATAATCATTATATTTCACTTGCTTGATGTAAACTTTAATTTGTGTTTGGTGTTTCGTTTACATTGAACGTGGATTTTTAGTTTTACCGATTTAACTATAAGATAATAATTAAAAGCGAACGCGTAAAACTCTAAAAATAAATAATGGAATTAATTGAGTTGGGAAATGACCTGAAATAATGGATTGTTACAATGATAGTACCCCATGGTTTGCCGATTTTGCAAACTACCATGCGGGGAATTTTGTGATTAAAGGGATGTCGTCCCAGCAAAAAGATACAAGTTTTTCAGGTTGTTAAGCACTTATTTGGGAACACGACCCTTATTTGTTCAAGATTTGTGCGGATTAAGTCATCCAGTGGTGTGTTCACAGCCAAGAAGCCATTGATATTCTTAAGGCTTGCCATAATGGACCCACCGGGGGACATCATGGCCCGAACTTACACGACAAAAAAAAAAGGTGTTTTGACTCCGGTTTTTATTGCGCCCACAATTTATGTGATCCCATGACTTTGTCATAATCAGTGACCTCTTGTCATACGTCACTGGAACATCTCGCAAAAAAGATGAAATTCCCCAAAATGCATCCAGTTTGTGAGATTTTTGACGTTTGGTGGTATCGTATTATGGGACCCGTTCCGCTCTTCACTGATTCTGGGAACAAGTTACATACTAGTGGCGTCGACTACTTGTCGAAATGGGTTGAAGCGAAAGCGCTCCACACCAACGACGCCCCCGAGTGTTATGTTAAAATTTTTATAAAATCTCTCTTTGCCGGTTTTGGAACTCCCCACGCGACTATCAGTAGTTGATCGCGGTACACACTTTTGCAATGGACCAATTTGCAAGGTCATGTCTTTAAGTACGGTGTCACTCACTGCCTCTGCACACATAAACTAGTGGCAAAGTGGAAAAAAAGTCTCCAACTGTGGTTTGAAAAAGAATCTTGGGAAAGGACCTTAGGCAAGACCGTGCCTCTTAGTCGGATAAACTAGATGATGCACTATAGGCCTTCCGTACCGCTTTTAAAACACCCATCGGGTGTACTCCTTACAAGCTCGTATACGGAAAGGCATGTCATCTACCGATCGAGCTCGAGCACAAAGCCTATTGGGCCTTGAAGCATGTAAACTTTGACCTTAAGTCCGCGGGTGATCACCGAAAAGTTCAACTCAATGAATTAAATGAACTTCGTGATCAAGCCTACGAGAACTCTTTGATTTACAAAGAGAAGACAAAGAAGATCAGACTCCAAAATTCAAGAAAACCGCGTTGTATCAACGTTGGTGAGCGGGTCTTCTTTTTAATCTCGATTGAAGATTTTACGGGTAAACTTCAAACCCGTTTGGACGGACCGTTCACCGTTTGCCTCAAGTTTGCCCTTATGGCACCTGTCGAAGTTATCTCAAACTGACGGGGCCAAATTTTCAAGCGTGAAACGATCATAGGACTCAAGCATTACTCTTTGGAGGGGACATACCAACTGTGTTGTCCCTGGATCTCTAAACTTTTCCTATTGGACCTTGTATTGGGGGGTCGAGTCGAGCTTGGACTCGGGTTAACAAAATAGGCGATTCTGTGGGATGCGCAACCCTGCTTCATCCATAGTGTGTATGGTAGTTTATTAGTAATGAATAAGTGTGTTGTGAGGAGGCTCGCCTCTTTTATTTTTCGTGTTTTGTGTTTTGTGATTGTATGTCCAGGATTGTCCTGGATTTTTAAAGTCTCTCGTGCTCTTGGTTTTGTCCTTCGTTCACTCGGCTATTCTTAAATCCTCAGTTCATTATGGGGATCCAATATCCTAATATAATCGATAACTGTTTCATCTTTGAGCATACTTAATTAAACGGCTTTATGATTTATGTAGAGACCCTCTTCTTTCAAACATGAGGACTCAATGTTCTGGTTTAGTTATGGGGGGGGGGGATCTATGATGTGATTGTGCAGGCAATCGTTGTATGTTTTTACGCAATCCCGTTTATTTTACCATAAAAATACCAAAAAATGAAAAAAATTAGATTTTCAAAAACAAAAAGGGTTTTGTCATAATTGGATTTCTGATGGGTTAGATAAGAATATAAATTTTGACATCGACTTCGAGCGTTTGTGTGTTGAGCTCTTAGCTTGTTCCTTCTTTTTAACTTTTAGACTAAGATGCTGTGGATTTTTTTTCCTAAAGTTTTTAAATTCGCGGAAAGATGAAAAATGATAAGTTAAGTTATGAGTTGGATGTTAAACTGGATTATTTGGAATCTTACAAGTCATGTGTGTAATTTGTGGTTTTTCTCCCTAAGCTTCCTAACAGGATTATAATCCGTGCTCTCTTCGAAAATTAAACTTAAATCAACAATTTTTTGAATTCTTGGTCGACATCATAAATTTTAGTCTCAGTTCAAATTAATACATAAATTTTCTAAATGAAATTTCTCTATATATGCGGTAATGTAAGGTTTAAAAAAATGATAAATATGGTTAATAATAAAAACTGTGGGCTAATAAAAGTTTACTGCATCTTGCCGGCTCACACACCGGACTGTTGCCGGGTCTTCTAAATAAGTGCACATACTGTTAAGATATACGAGAAGTAATAAAAGTTTACTGCATCTTGCTCGGTCTCAACAACCGATTGTTGCAGTTTTCTAAAATAAGGCTACATTAGTAAGTTATCCCAGACTATATAAATGTTTGCTTGCATGTCTTTTCCGGCCTCACAACTGATGTTGCAGCCTTCTATAAGGTGAGGATTTCCTTAGTTTTAAAGGATGAAATATTTATATTAAGTGTTAGTAAAGTGATTTAATAATCTATAGGGAGAAAATTTTCTTTCGTTAAATTTTAGAAAAATATGCTTCTGAAAATACTGAAGACTGATTACATTTTAACTTGTGTTTTTATGTATACTAGGAGAACCCTAAGTGTTTGAAAACGAATGGTCGTGAGTCCCGATACTAGTCTCTGTGATGGTGTCTAAAAAAGCCTGGTCACTAGCCACAGGTTGGGATTATGCCGAGACAAAAGTCGCTACATGGGATGATTCTCGCTTCAAACTCACTTATCGTTTGGGTAGAACGTTGAGCTAGAAATTTTGCAAAACGTTTGATCTATGGTTGAAATTCGAAATAAGCACATTCACCTAAGATAGTATAACTAATTATCGGGTCTCTACAAGGTACAAATTATGGTGTTAGTGCTAAGCATCTTTAACTTGTATGTAACGGTGACTTCGTTTTTAAGCTCTGGTTTTGAGACAACGTGGAAAAAGTCCGGGGACGATGAATTATCTTTTTGAGCATTTTAGGATTAAAGTGCTTCTTGTTCTGTGACCCTAAAAGTTATGAAAATAACTGAAAAGTCCATCATTGTTAGCTAGTTGCTTAAAAGATATAGTATATAAATAAATGAGGAAAAGGATAATACAAACAATTAATGTGTGGGTTTAATGAGTGGATAGAATTATTATATTGGTACAAATAACGGGGGCTGTTCTTAGGCTTTTGTTTCTTGTTATTCAACTTGTGCAAACTTTGCTAGCTGTCTAGTAGGGTATTTGTCGTGGGGGATTGAGAGTCGTGGTGTTCCAATGTGTTTTCTGTGGCATGGCCGTGTGGACTCGAATTGTGTAATGGCCGGGGTGGGTGGTTTTAGATCACACTCATAACCCCTGAATTTGTGAAACGGAAGCTTCTGACGCTTATTCTTCCGTTCTATATATACATCGATCCCGAAGCTCCGAGACTCTCGGACGAGGGCTCTGGTCGGCCTTCAGTTTTCCACCCCCTAACAGAACTTTATGTACATATACTATTTGAATAATTGAGTTGAAATTTTCTAAATAGAATGGGCAGGGGCTTGTACGCAATAAATTCAACACTTTGGGCGGCTTTTGACCAAGTATGACCCCATTAATTCATTTTCGTGTTTAGTTTCTAGAGGGGGGGGATTTTGGTATGTGCTTAATTAACACATTACAATTTACTAGGAAAACGTGCTAAAAGACTAAAATATACCAAGATTACATAGTATTTGTGTGTTTGGTGATTTATGTTGTGCTTGTAACAGATATTTCACTAAAGACTAAAAAATCCAGTCAAACGGACAAACCAAGCCTTAGACGCTAGGAATATAAAAGAGTATGCGTTTGAAAAGTCAAGTCAATCCAGGAAAAAGTCAAAAGTCTGGAAACCACTTTGTGCTTTTCCGCAAGGTCCAACAATTCCAAACGTGCCACTTCCCAAATACCCACCCCTCCAAGTCAAAGTCAACCCCGAGATACGGCATCAGAACAAGCATCGAAAAACGAACCCAAAAACCCAAAATTATTAAAATGGACCAACATGTGCCCACCTTATTGGGCCGGGTCAGCCCAACATGAGTATAAACCCATTTTAACCCTTTAACCCAAAAACAATAAAACCGGACAACCCATTAAATCCTAAAACCCGAATCCACTTAACCGAGCTCCCAATACTCAAGCCCAAAGACACAAATTGAACCAAACCCAGTACTACACTCGTTACTCCTTTTACGCAGTTAGTCCTTTAAGGACTAACATTGTTAGTCTAAAAGGACTAACGGTGCAAACACCCATACAAAACTCAGGGACCAAAAGTGTTAATTCCCGAAACCTTTCACCCCTTAACCTCCAAAACCCTTTACACCCGTAGTCCTTCTTCCCCTTATACATCCCTTAACCCCATTACCAAGTATGTCTCAAAGATCACTCTGAACAGTATCCCAAACCTTCCCGCGCCAAGTAAACTATATTCATCGTTCCCTGGTATTTTTCACTCGATTCTGCACCCCATGGCAAAAACCTCACTCTACCAACTGCTGAACCCCACATCACATGGGCTAAATGCCATGTTGGCAGTCCTTTAATCTCCCATTCGTTCAAGGACTTTAACAAAATCAAGGGATGAGATTCATCACCTTGGGCTCCAAGATTATTTGATGGCTGGGATTTGTTTAAAGAAGCACAAGCAAGGGTTTTGAAGGGTTTTCACACACAAAGAAAGCACAAAAGGGAAGAAGACAAGAAGACCAAGACCCTTTTTATTTCGACTATAAATAGGACTTGTAAGCCCATATGAGGCATCTAGCTTAGTCTTTTCACCTAAAGTAGTTTAGCTTATGTCTGTCAAATCTTGTAATGTTTTTTTTTAATTAATGAAAATCTAAGTTTTTAAGTCTCAAATTTCTGGTTTCAAGTTTTTATATGTGTTGTGTTTTCAAAAGTTTTTGATAAGTTCTCATAAGCTTTTTGATATCAAATATAAGTTGTTATTTAAGCTTTACAAGCTTTTTCATAGTTTGTAAAGTTTTAAGCTCTTTTCACTTAAAATCATTCAAACTGTCAAAATATCACTTGGAGCATGGTAAATCTTGGATGGTCCAGGTTAGTGCTTATGTCGGAAACGCTCGTTATAGTTTGGTTATAAGCTGAATTTGGTGCTAATTCTCTTTCAAAAGCTAAGGACCATTGTAAGAATCATAATTCTTATTTTTAGTGTAAACTGCTTATTTTCTTATTATAGCTTATTACTGCTTATTGCTTGTTTGTATCTGCTTATATTAGCTTATTATAGATGTTTAGTGCTTAAAATACTTAGGTTATAGTTTTATAAATTCGCAATGAGTGACGTTTATATTAAATATCTGTCATTTTAGCTTAAAAAGTAGCATAATCTGTTCTTGCTTCTTCTAGTGCTTATTTGTAGTTGAAATCTACTTAATATTGATAGTATAGCTTATTGAACATCTGGTCTTTACAAGTTATAGCTTAGATCATTCTTAATCAAGTTTAAATGTTAAAATCAGATTTTAAAGGGGTGTTTGGCATAAGGTTCCAAATGGGTCAAATATGTGTTTTAATTGGTTTGTGTCACTAAGCCAAGTTTAACAAGTTAATTTAAGTAGTTTTAATCTGTTTTAAAAGGTTATCAAAGTTTAGAATTCACTTTTAAGGTTTTAAGTAATTATAGTTTGAATATGTGGCAATTTGAATTGAATATCAGCTTAATCTACTTTGTGTATTTGATTAGAGCATGTTGTTTTCTTTTTCATGCTTGTTTCTTAGTCTAAAATCCAGTAAAGCAAAGTTAGTTTAAGTGAACTGTAGGAACCCGTTTAACCACTTTACTTCATAACCCGAACCACGAAACAAGAAACTAAGAAAAGAGAGAGAGACGAAATAGAGAGAGAGAAGAGAGAGAGAGAGAGAGTTGAGAGAGAATAAGAAAAAGAATTTTTAGATATTATGAAAAGATTGAGCATATTTTTGTCTTTTTAGAAAATGTGATATTAATATGTATATATTTAGCATATTTAGGAAAGAAATATTAATTATATTATATACACCTACACATTTATATGTGACATGTAGCGGTATATTTTGAAAAGTGGATACGGGACCCAAATTCCTCGTCTGTCGAGACCTCTTTCTTGTGCGGTGCGTGTGTCGCGGAGTGAAGTGTTGTTAACCCGCTATAAACACAATAGAGTTAGACTAGATATTAGATTATATTCTAAGTCGCTCAGCTATGCGCTGTGATTCCTTAATATTATCCTGTTACAAACATTAACTAATTTATAAATTGCCATAAAGCTGAGATAATAGACGTGCCTAATCGTTGTGCATGTTCTGTGTACGAGCTGTTGTCCTCAGGCGCTCTGAGAACTCAATAAAATTGAGGCTAACAATCTTTCCACCGAAGTGTGTGTTATGCAGTGTGTGTAACCTAGACTTAAAATGGGATCCACCTGATACCAGGACAAGTACGTAGAGCTGTCACGCGCGGTGTAAGATCCTAAGATCTGTACAGAATAAAAATGTTTTTAGACGGCTATGTCTGAATGTGTCTCCCCCACGAGTAGAATGTGTCGCTTGGATCTGATGCGAGTACTCAATCCTATTGCATGTGTCAGACGTTGCAGATCTCCACTAGTGAGATTGCTTTTGGTTCGATGTACCGATTTGCCTTTCTGCATAGAGAAATTACATTATCAGACCACATCATAGGTATAGCTGTGACAGCTGAACTGGTCCTGAGCCCAAGTAATACCTCCATTCTAGCTTTACTTTGGGACACAAACTGCTTGAAGCGCTTTTGATCAGTAAACTGGACATCTTGGAGAATACAATTGACCTACAAAACCAGAATTATGAGATTATTAAGCAAAATTATATGTAAGTAAAGGTTTAATCATCATGCCAGGGGCCATTACAAGGGCTACATTACATAATGAACCAAGAATGTACTTTAGGGAGCAGATGGAGATTTATTAGTGGAATACATTAATCATAACAACAGTGGGCCGACAAGTGGTAACTGAGACACCCCGAAACATAAATTCGATTAAAATTGTATAACTAAAAGTCAACACAATCGCAATTTAAAACTTCGAAAGTATCACATTGTGAAACTAGGATCAAGCCTAAAGTTTTGATTTTAGCTAAAAACAGGATTTTTTTTCCCATCCCAATAACACAATGCACATACCAGGTTAAAAAGATCTTCAGCACGTGCCGACATGGCCTTTCCTCGAGCAATAATATGAGTGATAGGAGCTTCTGACCCTCGCTTTGATGACGTAAAAGGGAATACAGATATTCCACCTGTCTTCCTTCCAATTAACTGATTTAGCTGCACAAAGTCTAGGTCTTTTGTACCCATCTCCAACAATGATTGACTGTTGAGCAATATATAACACGACTATAAGTGTCAAATGAATAGAGGTATGGAAAAAAATGTTTATGCACTTAATTTTATTATCATACCATCGGCATCCTCTACATGTCATTTTCTTGTTTTGTGCACAGCTATCACATAAATAGATTTTAATGTGACTAAATGTCTGTTTACTAAATTTTATATGATGTCATCCTATATTTTCAAACAAAAATAGCATTACCCATGAGGCCATGATATATTATTAAAAATGGGGAAAAAAACCTAGAACTATCTCAACACTGTCAAGTATACAGCTTTAAGCCCTCGATGCTAAAAGCACACGCAGCTTTATATATTCATAACACTATTCATTTCTTATAGAGGATGCATGCAGCCACACCTTATTAATAACAAAGAATCTGAAGTAACGATATCCATATAATGAAAGCATGAAGCATGCCCAAAAGATTTCATTAAGTGATTTGGTTTCTTGCAATGAATCAAGATTTCAGGAAGTCAGGAATTCATATTACGCTGTTTTACTAGACACTGATGAGACAAAAAAACCAACCTAGAAAGCACAGATTATATGTCAATGATGAATCTGTACATAGGGTTGATATGAAACTAGTATGTGTTGGTATATATACTATATAACAATCAGATGAGCTGAATAAACGAACATTCCATAGTGACTTATTTCAGCAGTTATAAACACAAACAAATAAAAAAAGAAAATTACAAAAAGCGCTTCCGGGAATGGGAAGAAAATTACAAGAAGCTTTATCCATTTCAGGTTTTGTTTTCGGGTCTAATATGTTATCATTTAAGAGTTTATTCCCGGCGTTATCCGGGGTTTGTGGTGGTGATGGTGGCACTACAGGTGGTGGCAGTAATTAATGGGATATGATGAAGATGAAAAACAAGACGAACATGAAGTTGAGGAAAATATCTAAATAGATACTAGAATACAATTATAGAATTACCCTTCTCTAAAACCTCACATGAATGGCACATGACTAACTTAATGTTGGTAATCTAACAGTGTCGGGTCATTAAGCAAATCCATGTAAGCTTCAGAATATAACTTGTAAGTTGTTGTCATTAAGCATATCCATAAATGTTCGGCCCCTATCCTAGGGTCAAATCTGGTAATATAATGAGAATAATATACTGACGTAACGACAATTAGTGTTAAACAATGGAAGCATCTTACCAAAAGAGTGGAACCAGAGGAAGAAGTTCTTGCTTAAGTGAACTCATATCAAATACTACTTCAGTGTATAGAACATCATTTGTGAAGAGATCATGCTGCAATACTTTCACCCCATTAATATCTCCAACCTATAAAAAAATCATCAAAAGTCAGCTTCCTAAAAACCAACATGCCTAAAAATCAGCACAACACATCTTGGAACAATAAATTCAGAGTAAAGTTACCTCAATTGGGATTTGAATAGGTTTTTTGGGAATGTCTTGCAGAGAGAGGCTTGGAACAGTTTTCAAAGCTTCTGGTGGGTCAGGAGTTTCTTGCTTCAGTTTTAGCTCATGTGTCATGCGTGCCAGCTCGGCAAGATCTTCCTCTGTCATACTTCCTTTGACTTTCTCTAAAATTTCTTTCTCTACTGCTTCATCTTGAGAAGCTTTCTCTGGATCAGGCTGTTGAGAGGTACTTATTAATCAGCATGTCTTAAAATTTTGTTAAAAAAAGACCATAGATATCCAATGACTCAAAACACTAGGCCTAAAAGTACCTGCATTTCAATTGTTACACGGTGAGAATTCTTTAAGATATATTTCTCTATCAATGGAGCAAATACAGCTTTTGATCCTTCCTTTTCAATTCTAGCTTTCAGTGCTGCCAGAGGTTCTTGGTATTTCAATGGTTCAAATGGATCCATATCATAAATCCACTTGCCCTGAAAGACAAAAAAAAAAAAAATATCACGATTTTAGAAAAAACTCAGGTTCCATAAAAAAAACTAAACTACTAGGCAGCCATTTCGATCCATTTATACAAAGATGAGTCGGTTCAGGATCTTTTTAATTTCTAACAGGTTCAATGGGTAAAGTTTTTTTTACATCGAGTCATGCAGGTTGAAAGGCATCCAAAATGTATTCAAATACATTAAACCTTTTAAATCGCTTCATCAAGAAAAACTATTACAGT
>BQNB010026016.1:39239-59028 GCA_026074375.1 Tanacetum coccineum
AAATTGGTCAAGTGTTGACAACTCTACTCGTTCGGTCCTCAAAAGAACACCTTGATCGGTTTTTCACAAAATTACGCTCGTTCGGTCCTTATTATAAGTACTCGTTCGGTCCTTATAAGCAAACACTCGTTCAGACCCTTTTAAACATCACTCGTTCGATCAATACATATAAACACTCGTTCGATCCTCACATGTAGACACTCGTTCGATCCTCACATGTAGACACTCGTTCGATCCTCACATGTAGACACTCGTTCGATCCTCACTCGTTCGATCTAGTCAAATGGTCGCTCGTTCGATCCTTTCTAAGCAACACTCGTTCGATCCTCACATGTAGACACTCGTTCGATCCTCACTCGTTCGATCTAGTCAAATGGTCGCTCGTTCGATCCTTTCTAAGCAACGCTCGTTCGATCCCTTTTAAATAATCACTCGTTCGATCCTTTCAAGGATTCACTCGTTCGATCCCTTTTAAAAATCACTCGTTCGATCCCTTTTAAAAATCACTCGTTCGATCCTTTAAAGGAATCACTCGTTCGATCCTTTAAAGGAATCACTTGTTCGATCCTCACACTCGTTCGATCCTTTCACTTAGACATTTGTTCGAGACACACCATATTATTCGTTCGGTCCATATGAGTTATTCTCGATCTATGTCTTTTAATTTTGTGCAAGATCGGTATTTAACTTTAAACTAGCTTTTTCATTGAGTCATATCAATCGCATACACAAACATATCATTTACATTATTTCGCACTTTTACACTAATTGTTTCGAGCACAAAACATTCAATAACTCATTTAAATCACAACAAATAATCAAGCTAGGATAACCTATAAATTTATTAAGCCTAAAACTACAAAAGCCCTCTAACAATTACACGTTTTCACCACTTTTTGATTTGACGAACCCTAATTTTGTAATTAGGGCTGTTATGATCAAGAATGACGAAAACACACAATTCCTTTAGGGATTCGAGTTGATTAGGAGATGAAGATCGAGGTTAAAGTTATACCTTAGTTTTGAAAAAGAGTGATTCAGCTAGATGGAAGTTGTTCAAGTGTAATGTGTTCGTGTGTGTGTTGGAGTGTTTGGATGTGTGTTGTTGAGTAGATGAACAGTGAAGGAGACGGGTGGGGTTGAATTGTGTTAAAAAAAACGAATTTCATCTTAGACATATTTGGCCCTCCATGTTTACACATCTTATAAATTTTGCACATTAAGTTTTATAAGGTATATTCAAGTTAAACAACTAGCACACATAGTCCTAAATGTTTTATCTCTCATACCTATAGACATAATTTTTGCAAACTACACCCTAAAGGCATAAACAAGTAACACATAAGGCACAAATAATCGTTTAAATTCTTTTTCCCTTTTTAACAGCTCATTTGATTATGACAAAAGAAATTTGACATTTTCTCCCCCTCAAACAATGACCCGTTTTCTATTTAAAGAGCTGTAGACATTGTTTGAGAAGTCAAATGTATTTTGAAAAGTATTTTCAGATGATGGAATGATTTCGTATGTGACAAAACAACAAACACCAAGATAAATAAGATTTCTCTTATTTATTCACATAGATGCACTGAAACGTACACTTATGGATATAGGAAGCACGGGTTGTGATGCAAAGTAATCACAAGCCTTTGCATGGTCATAAAGTAGACCATGCCCGAGAATAAATTCCCGTTGAGAGGCCAAGTTTTCTTTTTGAAATACTTGCCTTTAAGATGATGACCGGGTTGCTATCTGAAATAATAGCAAGCCATTTGGCATGTTTTGAAAACATTTGAAACTTCTGCTCGAACTTCATTTACAGGCTTGTATCATTGTTAAATGACATTTCTAAGACCGTAAATGTTATCGATTTCAGAAGACATGCCATTGTAAAACTTCTTTTTGAATTTTTCTCATTTTTTAATTTTGTATTTTGTTTTTGAAAAATTTATATAAAAGAAAATCTTTTTGGTTTTTCTGATTTTATATTTTTCTCTTTGATTTTATAAAATTTTATAAAAAATAAATATGAATAAAAAATTCTTTTTGTGTTTTTCTGATTTTAAGTATTTACTTATTATACAGGATATTTGAATAGGTACCACCACTATTCATCAACTTCCTTCTCCAATTGTTTTTAGATATTCCCGGCGTAAATACTTCGCATCCGAGCTTGTTGATCAAGAAATTCAATTCATTCCCTTGTCTCCTCGTGCCAAGAGCTTTAGTGAAGATGTCCGCCAATTGATATTCCGTGTTGACAAAGTAAAGTTCGATCAGACATTCTCAACATGCTCCTTGATGTAAGTGAAGACCTGATGTCTATATGCTTTGGATCTGAATGTTGAGCCGTTGTTAGCAGGCGAAGAAATAGGGAAGCATAAGTGCACAAAGCGGGGCTTTGGTGTATGGGGCGGGGAGTCGAGCAGAGACATGGGGAGAAAGAATGTATAGAGGAGTGTGTCGCGATCCAGCGAGCATACTGTATCGGTAATGTCTAGTGGATGCTTCTCTTTCTCTGAGCCTAAGACGATATAGGACTTGAATCACTAGCACACTCTCGGACAGCAAGCAACGGAAATTCGGGAGGGGGTGACTTCTTATACTTGTAACTAGGTAGGTACGTCGCAGAGCTTAATAGTGTCTGCAGGGTTGATGCTGCCATGTCTATAGCACGTCCACCTAGTACAAGAAACTAACCAACATATCTTGCTCCGCTCCAGAGTTGTTGACGTTAGTCCTGCGCATGTACTTGGGAACTGACTGCGTAGAGTTACTAGCTTACTAACAACTCCGGCGGATGACACTGCGCGCATATCTTTCATGGACATTATTAGCACTGATATAGAGTGCCGTCTAGATATTGATCTTCCGATTGTGAACTACCATAGCGGGGAGCACCAGAGGACAACATTATCTCTTATTATTGCTCTCTGAATACCGAGACAACAAGTATTTCCCATCTCTTCTACTACTGTGCAGATAAAGGTGGCTTTTCGGTGAGGCCGAGGCCTGATACCGTGTCACGACATGGCATAGCATCGAGGGGATCATTTCGAGCTAGGCATGTCAAAGCAAAGTGAGTGCATACTACACTGAGAAATCAGATATGTAGTACGTCGAGGAGCGAGTCGTCAATCATTTACACTACGATAGAATATCAGATGAGGGAGGCGATCATCCGGCACTATGGAGCTCTTATATCGCTTCGTAGAATCTATCTTATATATTATTCTCTCATTCACAATGCTGTATAATGCGAACGGATTCTTTACGATACGATTAACGACTCAGGGAGTATCAACTGGGTCACAAGATTCATAGCCATATTTTTTAAGTGATTCAAGAGCATATTAAGATTGTTTATGAAGATGCCTCTGGGGACTTGAGAAATCTGAAGTTCTAAGAAAAATGAGATTTTACGCCATCATCGACATCTTAATTTGAACACATTTTTTTAGCGAATAGATCACATAGTTCAGGCAGAGATGCAGGCAAAGATAAATATCATCGACATAGATTTTGTACCAGAATATGTTCTTGGCCTTCTCTACGGATGAACAGAGTAGGATCCACCTGACCCTTGGAGAAGTCATTGGAAATCAGGAATAGAAGAAACCATATCAATATCCACGCACTGGAGCTTGTTTTCAACCCATAAAGAGCTTTCTTACTTGTAACGTTTAGGTTTGCTGTGAGCCACAATCCGTCTTGTTGGCTACATAAATTCTCTCCGATATTACCATTCAAAACGCAGTCTTCACATCCATATGATAGATGACCATGTTCATGTGACAGCAAACTCAAGAAAAATTCAAAATAGCCTCTAATCTTGCACCAAAGGCGAATGACTCTCGAAATCGATACCCTCTTCTTGCGATAACCACGAGCGACCAACCGAGACCTTATTTTTTTAGAATACCTCCTAACTCATCAAGTTTAAACCTTATAGATCCACATAAGAGAGATGACAAATTGCATTGTCAGAGGAGAACAAGTTCTCAAACCTCCAGACTTAAATTCATGAAGTTTCCTCTTGCATAGCTTCAATCCACATGCATGGGTTAATGCTTCTTTGTAGTTCTTGGGTTCGACAGAAGTTTAGAAAGGCATGCATAGTAGCAGAATAAGGCATGTTTCATGAGTTGGAGTCGTTGGAAACTAGTCCTGTCAAGAGCACCGATTAAATTCCAAAGTGGGAGATCCTTTGTCCATTTGCTATGTGTGTTCAGAAACTTGGTGATCGGGAGCACAATTGATGAAAAACATTGATGATGAGAATGATTAGAAGGAACTTCTGGAATTAGAATACCGAATACTATCATAACCTAAATGTGCAACATTAATATCATGATGTATCTTGCTTTCAACATCATGAGAATAAAAGTAGTTTTGAGTTTCATGTGTTGTATGAGAGTTACTTGTGTGATGGAGCATCTTGAGCAACTGTAGTTGAGGAAAGGTGAACCAGTTGATACAGCATGTTCAGGTGCAACTACTTCAGGAATAGGAGAAATGACTTCGTGCATGTAAATCAACTTAGTTCTGGGGATTAAGTGACTCATCAAACATTGGTTAAACTACAAATCCCAGTCAGATCGCGAAGGTGGACAAATGGAGTAGAAGAAGGATGGTTAGGCACGAGTCCGTGAACTGATTGTTACAGGAGTCATTTCAGTAAGAGCGGGTCCTGAACTTCTGTGTTTCAGAAGCCCTCAGCGTTTCAGCTCATCAAAATCAACATGAATGGTTTCAATTATTCGTCTGGTACGTCTGTTGTAAATCCGGAATGCTTTCTTCGTGGGTGCATATCCAATGAAAATACCAATATCAGCCTTTGGTTGTAACTTGCCCAAATTCTCACTATCATTCGTTGGGTAGCAAAGTGCACCAAACACATGTAGATACGATAGATCGGGAGGTTTGTCGTGTAAAAGCTCATATGGTGTTTTACCGTGACGCCGGCGTATCATGGAACGATTTTGGGTATAACAGGCTGTGGCAACCGCTTCGGCCCAAAAGAAATAAAGGAGCTTTTGCATAAATTAACATAGTGCGTGCTGCTTCGATTAGCGTACGATTTCGTCTTTCAACAACACCGTTTTGCTGTGGAGAGCGTGCAACTGATGTTTCATGAGAGATGCCAACCTTCTCATAATATTCACGCAATGTCTGATTAACAAACTCAGTTCCATTATCTGTTCTGATGCGTCGGACAGTTTCCTTAAGTCGTACTTGGATCATCTTCAAAAAGTTGATAATAAAAGCTGGAGCTTCTCTTTGTGGATCGCAACAATTCACCCATGTAAATCGAGAGTAGTCATCGACAATAACGAGGATGTACTTCTTTCCATTGACACTCGCGACACGCATGCCCACACAGATCCATATGCAACAAGGTATAGTTTTTTCTGATTGTATACTTCATATTTGGGTTTGTGGGTTTCTTTGAACTTTGCATAATGCACATCAAACGATAAGTGATCCTTCACAAACTTGAGCTTGTGAGACCTCTAGTACTAGTCCATGCTTGCAAGATGATTGATAGAACCAAAGTTTAAGTGAGATAGACGACGATGCCATAACCAAGACTTGGTTTTAGACGCCTTTGACAATAGACAAATGGGAGAGGATGCCATCATATTCCCAAGTGAGAGTGTAGGAACCCGTTTAACACTTCCACTTCATAACCCGAACCACGAAACAAGAAAAGAGAAGAGAGAGAGACGAAATAGAGAGAGAGAGAAGAGAGAGAGTTGAGAGAGAATAAGAAAAAGAAATTTAGATTAATGAAAAGATTAGATATTTTGTAAAATAAAATATCTATATATATATTTAGATATTTAGTAAATATCTAAATATATATATATACCCCTACACATTTAATGTGACGCGCGGGATATTTAACTAGGACCCGGGCTCGGGTTTTGCTTTGGGATTAAACCCAAAACATATACAATATTAGATTAACTATCGAGCCCGATTCCCGATATTTTCCTGTTACAACATTAACTAATTAAAGACCGAAGCTCCATCGTAGAGTGACCGAGCTTCCTTGTTCGACTCAATAAATTGAGGCTAACAATCTCCCCCGAAGTGAGGTCTTGAACACGGGAACGAACTTCCTTTATTGACTCAATAAAATTGAGGCTAACAATCTCCCCCGAAGTGAGTTCATTGATGACACTCCTTCATGAGATCAGTGAGATTGCTTTTGTCGTTTAAGCTCGAGTGTTCTTGGTCTTTGTCTTCGTTATTTGTTGTAAACTTGTTCCTTCATGCTTTGCGATCTTGACTTTGAGCCTTTGTCATTGTCTTTATCGTCTTTGCCATCTTGCGATCTTTTGTTTTTGACTAACATGCTCATACTTTTGCATTATCTTGAAAGCTTCAAATCAGAGTTAGCGGAAGTCTTTGTCTTTAAATCTTGAGCTTTCTAGATAGTATGTCTTCGTAGATTGAGCATTTGAATGGGATTGAGGTTGCCGTTACCACCGTTTGACCTGCATGTTTACGTTAGTGATAAACGAGAAAATTGATTTGAAAATCAATCGACGTGTCACTCGTTAAAGAGTTTTTGTAACACATCGAGAGTGTCATGTTTTTATCAAAATTCATCAACCGTCAATTCATTTACTGGACCAAATCGATATCCAGTTGTCACAAGTTTGATTCATATAGAATCTCGCAAGTCACCTACCGCAGTGCTGTTTGATGATGACACTGGAAGGATTTCCATTCGTCATTGTAAATACTAAAGAGTGATCCCTGAATGTTCTGGCAAATATCACAATGATATTGCGTAGGACTCTTGATAACAGCTTGTGAACCTGATGATGTTCAACAAGTGTTTGAAATGGAATGTGTCCTAACGAGATTTTGATTGATCTCTTGGCTCTAGACTCGATTAGTGCATTTTGGTTTTAGTACTCGGAGGCTGGAGCATATTGCCACCTATTCAATATCAACAATCTCGGAATGAGATGTCAATAGATAACGTGTGTATCTCCGTGACAAATGAGACAAGTTTCTGTTAAGAGAAACCCGAATGGCTGGGAAGGGTTGTGCATTGCATCACTGGGTCCATGATGTCGTTTTCAATACCAGCAATCATCTTGTGATTCTGATAGCATATGTATTGACCCGGTTTCTGCCTTAAGTTGTTGACCGTGTGTTGGATTGTAATATTCTTCAAGTAAAGGACTGAAGAGAAATTCTAACCCTTGTTGTGACGAATCTGTCTTTTCTGCTGTAGGAACAACATTTTGTCTTGGGGGCACGGGGTCAGAGTTGTCATAATCTGACGCCTTTTGTCCTTGAGGAACGAGGCCTGAAGAGACATTTTCAACAGACATCTCTTGTCGTTGTGGTGCGAGGTCTGAACTGTTGTGATCAGACATCATTTCTTTGATTTCATCAAACTTGATATGTATGGACTCAGCTATCAATCTTGTTCGCTTGTTGTAAACACGATATCCCTTCGACTGAGTAGAATATCCCACCATGACACATGGATCCCCTTTTTCTTTCATCTTATCTAGATTTTCCCCATCTCTAGTTATGTAACAAGTGCAACCAAAGATGTGAAGATGTTTTATTGAAGGTTTCCTGTCATTTATGATGTGATATGCCGTCTTTCCATGAGTGGATATAATGATTGATCTGTTCTGAGTATAGCATGCGGTTGCAACTGCTTCAGCCCAAAATGATAATGGAAGCTTAGAAGCTGAAAGCATCGTTCGAGCAGCCTCAACAAGTGTACGGTTTCGTCTTTCGACAACGCCGTTTTGTTCAGGAGTTCGAGCTATGGAAGTCTGATGTTTAATGCCTTCTTCTTTGAAATAAGCATGGAGTGTCTTGTTCAGGAACTCCGTGCCTCTGTCAGTACGTACAGTAAGAACTTGAGCTTGAAGATTGCGTTGAATCATCGTGAGAAAGTCTTTGAGAACTTCTGGTGTTTCATCCTTGGATCGTAGAAAAAGAGTCCAAGTGTATCTTGAATAGTCATCAACAATCACCAGAATATACTTCTTCCCATTTATGCTTGCAACGCGCATTGGACCACACAAGTCCATGTGAAGCAAATTTAGCCTTCCTTTGGAACTAGGAACTGCTTTTGTCTTGAATGAACTTCTTTTTGCTTTACTCATTTCACAAGACGAACAAAGTTGATCCTTGACATATTTCAACTTAGGTAAGCCATTCACAACTTCTTTCTTTGAGAGTAAGGTGATGTAATCGAAGTTCAGATGAGAAAGCCTTCGATGCCATAACCATGCTTGAGTTGGTGAAGCTTTAGCCATGAAACAGATTGGAGTTGATGAAGTTGTTTCTTGAAGAGATATTGTGTAGAGATCAGATCCACGACTACCAGTTAGTAAATCGTTTCCCTGAAGATCTCTCACAAAACAAGTAGATTTCCTGAAAGCAACCTCCAAATCAGCATCACAGAATTGACCAACCGAGAAAAGATTGTGATTGAGGCCTTCGACGTAATAAACCCGTTTGATCGTGACATTCCCTTGAATCAGATCTCCATAACCAAGAATTGGAGCAAACTGATCATTTCCAAAACGAACAGTACCCAGAAATTTCTCCACAAAATTACACAAAAGCTTTAGATTGCCCGTCATGTGCTTTGTGCATCCAGAGTCAACAATGAATAGGATGAGTTGTACAATCTGCAAGAGAATTAGAGGACGATGGAATATTGGACAAATTGGATCCTATGAAGTTTGATATCTTCAAAACATTAGTAATCCTAGAGACAATGTCTATAGTGGGACTAATATTTGATGATACATCATCTTTCCTGATTTTAGGCATCCATATCTTTTTGGTCCTAAGAGGCTTTTGTGTCCATGTATAACCTGATGGACATCTCTTAGCTATCCACCATTTCCATTCCTGATTTGTATCCTCATACAACTTCTTATAGTAACTCTTGGATTTCTGAATAGTGGTATCTGATGCAACTGTTTTCTTATGGGGTGTTGCAACAGATTTGTTCGCTTTTCTCTTGGGTTTACTAGCACTAATAGGCACTACATGAGGCTTCTTAGTTCTAGCATTCACGTCTTTCAAGTATCGAGAAACACAAGCATCATGATTAGAATTAAACACACATTTTCCACATTCTGCACAAACAGCATTTACATTCGAAGTTCTGGAGTTTGAACTGTCATTACACGCAGTTACAGACTTTGTTTTCTTAGAAATACTAGAAATCCTATGATGGTCTTCTACTTCCTTCTTTGTAAACTTCACTTGACTAATGTTTGGCACGACCTTTTCTTTCACTTGATAGCTCTTAAGCTGTGGTCTGCTAACACTAGTACTGTGAATTACTCCTGAAGATTTAGACATGTGAGGATTAGTATTCCTAGAAGCATGAGGCAACTGTGGTGTTTTAGTCTGTGTTGTGGTGGAGGCAATTCTATACATTCCTGGTTTAAGCACATTTGTGTTTCGAACCGCTTGGTTTCTATTCTGAGGCAAATTCTGTTGAGTGACTGGTTTAAATAAACCATCCGACACATTAGTTTTATTAACCGACTGTTTCGTTTGAAAACTTCTCATTTCAGGAGAATTTGAAAAAGGAGTCGGTTTTCCTAAAACTGATGGTTTTGGAATCCGTTGAGCATTTGGTTGTCGAACAACAGATGGTTTATCAAACTGAGTTTCCACAGACTTTCCTTTTGTTACCAGAATGAGTTTCTTTAACTCATTTATCACCATGTTCTTGTCTTGCATTTGAGCTTTCAAATCTTGTATTTCATGATATTGTTCACGTTCTTTTCGAAATACATTTGAAGCATTTTCTTTGCAAACTGGGTTGTTTTTCATCTGTTCTTTACAATGTTGTAAAGAAAGTTCAAGAGAAATCGAGTGTTTTTCAAGTTTAGAAAAACTTTTTAACAAATTATTATGAACTTCTTTGTTAACAGATTCAGTTCGTTTCGAAAGCTTTAGTGCAAGACATTCACATTCTTTGACTTTATGAAGATACATGCATTGTAATTCAGTATTAGCATTTAAATGAGACATAGAATGCAAATATGAACATGTAACATCTTTAGACACACACTCTTCGAGAAGTAGATCATATATGTTTGAAAAATCAGCCTTTTCTGATTCAAGTTCGTCAATCTCCTTTTCAAGGGATTTAACGTACTCCAAATCGTCATGCATTTCCTTTTTTAGTTCATGAACAAAACAATGACTGTCCAGTATAGTTTTGTCTGAAAGAGGCATTAACAAGATTTTGATCAAAACTTCCATACTCTTAGCAGTTGGGTTAGGAAATGCACTATTAGTATGATTAGACCAAGTTTGTTGACAAATAGTTCTAAAATGATTGAAGTTGTTTGTCATTTCGTTATAAAGTAGTCTACTTTTACTAATGGATTTAGACATGGGTAGAAAGCCCAACGTTTTTAGCCAATGTTTGCGTTTTGTTCCTAACAAACGTTTTTCTCCACATTGTCTTCCTAACTTCTTTAGCGCGTTCTAACTGATCAAGATAGGCTTTGGATGGTGGTTTGAAAGTTTCATAAAGACTGTTTTGATATGTGTAATTATATGGTTTCACTTTGTCTTTATCCAATTTGATTTTACTTCTTTTTCGAAGGTCACTGTGTTTCCCCATTCAGGGCAAAAATCTGTTTGCAGGATCAGGACAGTATCATATCGGATCTCATACAAACGAGGCTCTTTCAGATTGAGCTATTTGAGGGTACTTAGGATTAGCAAGGTTGATCTACCATTTATATGTTGCGCATTTGGGTGCTATCTGTGAATGGTTGGTATTGATGATTGCGTTTATAAAGCATTTCATTCAAAAACTTAATTTGTTGTCCATTTCAGAATCATCGTGTCAATGTCTTTTTCCTCCCTTTAACCTTTTAAATCCGAAATACTTTACTTTTCTCTATGAGTTTGCCTTCAATTTGTGACTAGTTTAACAGACTCTTTTTGACTAGCTCATCGTGTTTCTGATTGACAACTGAAATTTCATAGGTTTTAGTTTTTAAACCCTCTTTTATGTCAATGTCTTTAAGAGCTAATAGTCCTAGAGTGTCATTTAACTTTGTTTGAAGTATTTTATAATCACTCGTTAGGTCATTAAGGGCCGTGTACTTCTCAAGCTCAGTCTGTTTGGTCTGAAGTGCAATCAGAGAACTATCCCGACTGCTAGTAGCCTCCCCCAGAGCCCTACTAGACTCATCCAAGTTAGTTTTGCACTCCTTCAGTTCTTGAGTTAATGATGCGTTTGCTTTCTTTAATTGCTTTAATACCATTTTGTTTTCCTCCATGTCAAGAGTCAAATTAGCAATTAAATTAAAGAGCAGCAGCTCATCAACACATTCAGCGCATTTTGATCACTGATTATCATTAGTACATATATTTGATGAATCAGATATGACATTGTATCCTCTTCTCAAAACATATGTGTCGTTAATCGATTCAGGTTGCTCAGAATGTCGTCTCACATTGGCAAACACATCATTTTCATCATGGTTTTGTACCTGTTCTAATGGCTGACCAGTAGAACTGGATATTCAGGTAGAGAATCCTGGAAATCTTTGCCATGTAGCTGTAATGTGCTTCCAATTCCTGTTCATCAATCTCTTCATCCGTGTCCTCTAGCCAATCAGCTTGCTCAGCTTGAAGTGGAACACCTTGTTCAGCTTGTTTGCACATCATCATCTTCTCTTTGTGATACGCGTAGTCTTTAACCCGCTTTGGCTTCGCATTTCCAGCATAGTGTCCAAATACCTTGCAGTTACGCACGGTATCCCTTTTGTTGCCTACCGGACTGGCCTACTGTTTCCCTAGACCAGCACACAAAAAAACATTGTCATCTCCTTTGATTCCAACTGCCTGACTGATTGAACGATTGGTATACTTTGTTGGTATTTCAGTCTGTTCTGGAGTTTGAAGAAGTTCGAAGGTTGAGTTGGCTAGGTTTGTAAGTTCCTGAAGGTACTCTTAGAGGTAGTGCCAAGTTTTTTTCATATCCTTATCCCCTCCGAGCTTGTTCTGGATCACTGTCTTCCTCAGAAACGGACTCAGATTGAGGAGTAACTGGTTTGGCGATCTCTTTGCCTTTGTGTCTGGTAGACGCACTTGGTCGTGTGGAAGAAGATTGCATGTATGATGGTGCATTCGATCTTTGAGGTTTTGGTGCCTAATAGTAGTTATTGATATGTTTGAGCATAGCCGCAAGAGTGCTAATGGATTTGCACTTCTGGGGGGGACTAATCTTCGCAGAACGGGATATCATTAACTTCGTTTGAAACGCTTCAGAACGTCCAAACAGCTAGTGATATGAGACGTGTCTATTTCCTTGTCTCTACTTGACAACAGTCACAAATCTTGACTCATTTGGTTGAAGTTGTTGAAGAAATTCGAAACGTTCACTTGCATTGGTGAAACTTGCAAGTTGTTCCTTGTTCAACTATTCATTGTTTATAAATCCGGGGGAAGTAATAAGACACCCTGGATTCTCATATCTCTAGAAGTAAACTTCCCAAATTCCCAAAATAGATTGGTCTTTACATCTTGTACGTTCAACGATTCCCCTTGTTGTAGCCTTTCAATGGCGGTCCACATCTCCTTAGATGTGTTGCATGCATCAACAGTTGAGTAAATTTCATCCCCAATACCAGTCAAAATCAAAGAAAAATTAGATACCTTCTTCAGCTTGAAAGTAAACGTCTGTTCTTGCTGTCTTATTGTGTATTGTTCAGCTTCTTCATGTGCAGTACTGGTAGAATGTTCTCTGCTGCTTAACTGCTGCAATGCAGTCACGTGTGTAGGACGAAAATGGACTTCAAAGATGCACTTCCTTCAGATATTCACCATTCGATTTTTTTTTAGTGTCAAGGTAGCGTAGAAACACGCGAATGTTTTTTTTACCATGAGAATTTCTTCTGAGTCCAAGCATAGGAGGCCGGTCTTTTGAAACCAGCTGCCATGATATTGTTGTGCATTTGGCTATCAGTCAGAGGCGTGGTTAACTGGAGTAGACATGATGAATGAATAGGTATGAAATATGAAGTGTGAAAGATTTTGTTGGATCTTAAGTGGATATTATGTGATTGAGGTTGTGGTTGTGTAAGCAATTCACGTTCATGGGATTTTACACGTCTATGATTAAAACCGATAAAAGAATTAACGGGATTTTACAAAATCAATAGAAAACCGTGAATGATTTGATTCGGAATCAGCGGCCAATGATTTAATTGTGTAAAAACAGATAATTTTCTGGCTAGGGTTAAGGTTGTTTGTTTAAATAGGCTCACCAAACTGAAACGGGCCTTAATATGCTGATGGGCCGTGAGCTAGAACAAAAACAAGTCTAACACAAATTCCAAAAAACTGAAAAATGTCAATAAATCATAGTAAACGAGCTTTTTGGGCCTTAAGAAATCCTTAACCAGCTAAAGGATGGTTACAGCGTGATCCGTCTCGTTTTTTTCTTCGATTTGAGAGGTCACGGGCCTGAAACGGAGTTACGGATCAAAAGTTATGGCCGTTTTACTGAAACCCTTTTCTTCACACAAAAAAATTCTTAGCAAACCGCTGCCAATTAGTAACTCGCCGTTTATCAACCCGCCGTTTTTATCAACCCGCCGTTTTTAGCAACCCGCCGTTTTTAGCAACCCGCCGTTTTTAGCAACCCGCCGTTTTTAGCAACCCGCCGTTTTTAGCAACCCGCCGTTTTTAGCAACCCGCTGTTTTTAGCAACCCGCTGTTTTTAGCAACCCGCTGTTTTTAGCAACCCGCCGTTGACCTAGTCAAACCGCCGCCTGACAACTTCCTTAAAACGTGGGTCTTGTCAAACCGCCACGAAGAATGCAAGTACGAATTTTGCAAGTTTTCACTAAATGAGCTGATTATCCACGAACAAAGGCTAGATTATACAATATTAAGTGTGTATATCAAGTTTAAACACACCTTAACTCGTATTTCTTTGAGAATCGTCCAATATGAAGCAACCCTCCACGAAGAACACTAACCTTTTAAAGCTTATAATTCGAGCTTGGAGCTTGTATAACCCACGAAATTGATACAACCTAGCCTCTTTGATGTGTAGAACAAGTAGAGAATAAGATTAACCAACAAATAAGCCCCAAAAAAATTTTGAACCGTGGGTTTTTTTGTCACAATATAAACCACAAATTTGAGCTTGTTTTACCACACGAATCAACCACGAATCCAAATTGTAGCTCTGATGCCAATTGTAGGATCCCGTATTCACTTCATAACATATATCATACACGAAATCGGAACTAGAAATGAGAAAGAGAGATTGAGTTGTTTAGAGAGAGAAAGAGGAGAGAGAAAAAATGAGAGAGAAAAGAAAAGAGAAAGATCTTATAGATATGAAACAACTAACTTTTTCTATGGTAAGAAAAAGCTTATATACCCCGTCACGCTAAAGGTATGCGCGGGATATTTAACTAGGACCCGGGCTAGGGTTTTGCTTGGGATTAAACCCGAAACATATACAATATTAGATTATCTATCGAGCCCAATTCTGATATTATACTATTACAACATTAACTAATTAAAGACCGAAGCTCCATCGTAGAGTGACCGAACTTCCTTGTTTGACTCAATAAATTGAGGCTAACAACAAGGCAGACAGGCTTCAGTCAATAACCTTGATATGCCAAAACACGAAGTTTGTACGTTTACTTCATCGGTTGACAAAACACGAATTTTGTTTATGTTCTTCGTAAGATTTAATGCTATTCAAATACTAAATACATACAAAAAAATGACATGACGGTACCATCATATCACTAACTCGAGACTGAACTAACCAGGCACATGAAAAACAAAACCAAGACAACAGATCACAGTTGTTTCTTTGTAGGCTCAGATCATTATACAGCATCAAAGAACACACAAGTATATGCTCCTTGGACAACTAAACTCTTGGTCACCAACAACAAGCCCAATCGACATTTCCTATGCTATAAAACCAATTAGTATAAATAAAAACTACCTTGAATAATCAACATCAACATAACTCAAAAACTTCCAATGGCGTCCATTAACTCTCTTTTGTGCATATCATTGGTTTCTTTTCTTCTGGTTCAAGTAGCAGTCTCTACTGACCCCGACATCCTAACTGACTACGTACTACCACCAAACACAACTGTCACAGACCCAAACTATTTCACATACACAGGTGTGAGATCAATAGTTAATGTTGGAAAATTTTAGTGAAAAATATGTTTTCACTAATTTTAGACATAGATAATTATTAGTAAATATAATTATTAAGTGTAAGGCTTTGTAACAAGCCATTATATGTCCAAAAATGAAGTTAGTGTGAATGAGATATCGAGTCTCAAAGAAGGGGTAGTTGGAATGGAGAAAATTGGTTAAATTGAGTAATAACAACTAATTAATGTGTCACTGACTCACAATTAAATTGGATGCTATAATTTGCAAATTAATGAGTCATTGACTATTATTTTAATTGGCTGATTTGCAAGATTAATGAGTCATTGATTGACAATTAATTGGCTGAATATGATTGGCAAATTAATGAGGATTAACATTGCACCATATGCATATGGATGTGTATAAATAGATGACAATCTCAACCATTCCAAATACACCGGAGAAACACACAAGAGAGAATAACTCCATTAATAAGTTTTCCTGCAATCTTTTCGATCAGAAGCACTCAAGTTTCCGTGATTTTTCAGGCAAGTATGTCAGGTCCGGAGGCTACAACAGCTTATTGAACGTCTGTACCCTGGGAAACCAGACGGCGAATTGTTTTAGAGAAGCGTGTCCACACGTGCTCGTTCCATGACGCTTTTTTATGATTTATTTATTTATCATTCGTGTGTCTGTCTTCTGCTTTACTCCCCAATCTATGTTGTTATATTTTTTGTTATTTATTTCTGTTAATTATTTGTTAATTATAATCTGATTTTGTTTAATAAAAAGTGTACATGTTTCCCTACAGTTAAAAACAGATTCGGTTAACCGATTTTAAACCGCTTATATTAATCAGATTTTATATAAAAATTGTTTTCTTTTCGAAACCAAGATTGAGTTCGTTGGAATCAGTTTAATTAAACGATTTTAATTTACAGATCTATAACGTTTTAAAGTAGTTTTTATCAGTTTATATTGAAAAACCAAGATTGAGTTTCTATTAAACTGATTTGTTGATTCATTGAAACCAAGATTGAGTTTCTTTGAAGAGATTGGCTTACAGCAGAGACCGAATTATAACAGTGTTTAACTGTTTATTTGCGTGTTTCAGGATGACTAAACTCAAACTATCTCATTCGAACTAACTGTTGTGATCCCAACCGGTGCGCCGGCTACCAACACCTTTGCAGTGGCTAATCATGCAGAAAGACCAGAAAAGTTCAATGGTCAGGAACTTTAAGAACAGGTGGCAACAGAAGATGTTCTTCTATCTCACACTTTGGGTCTTGCGGTTCTGAAAGAAAACGATGCTCAGGTCGAACTCCTGCGAAGGTCAATCTCTAATGACAAGCTGGGGAAGATGGAATCATTCCAAATTTTTTGTGTCAGCACTATGTTTTGAATGGTTTGATAGATCTTTGTATTAATGTGTACTGCAAGACATGGACTGCCAAAGAATTAAGGGACGTCATTGGAAGCAAATACAAAAACAGGGATGCTGGGTACAAAGAAGTTCGTGGTAACTCGGTTTTTGGATTACAAGATGGTTGATTCAAAGAACGTGATAAGTCAGGTTCAAGACCTGCAGATTCTGCTACACGACATTCATACTGAGGGAATGACTTTGAGTGAAACTTTTCAAGTGGCTGCTATAATTGAAAAGTTACCTCCAAGCTGGGTAGAATTCAAAAACTACTTGAAGCATAAGCGAAAGGAGATGAGTGTTGAAGACTTGGTTGTTCGTCTACGTATTGAAGAGGACAACAAGTTGGCTCAGAAAGACACTTATGCACCTGATTCTGCCAAGGCTAATATGGTTGAACATGCTGGGTCATCTTCAAGGTCCAATTCTAAGGGAAAAGGCAAAGACAAAAAGAAGAATGACAAGAAGGGCAAAGGGAAGTCTGAGTACCTTGCTCCTAAAGGCTGGTAGGATGTGAAACAGAGTCAGGGGGACTTGCTACAACTGTGACCAACCAGGTCACCGTGCTGCTAATTGCAAGATGCCGAAGCGGGTGAATCCACGTTAGGCGAATATGGTGGATAAGAATGTGGACATGATTGCGATGGTGTCTGATGTGTGTGCCATGATCTCTGAGGTTAACCTGGTAGGTACTAACAACAGTGGTTGGTGGATTGATACTGGGGCAACTCGTCATGTGTGTGCTGATAAGAGTATGTTTCACTCTTTCAGAGCGGTTGACAATGGACAGAAGCTGTATATGGGCAACTCTGCAACTGCTGATATCAAGGGTGAAGGAGATGTTATTTTGAAGATGACATCCGAGAAAGAGCTCAAGTTGACTAATGTCTTGTATGTTCCAGAGATTCGCAAGAATCTGGTGTCCGGTTGGCTTTTAAACAAGTTTGGTTTTCGTCTAGTTTTTGAGTCTGATAAGTTTGTCTTGTTGGTCGGTTGAGATTACACTAAATATATATATAATATATATTAAAATATAAAATATATAAAGAAGTGTAAAAACAGCAGAGTCAATGATACCGAGAAGTAGTATAGAGTTTTCCCGGGTCGTAAATCCCCAACGAGGCTGGAATGGTAAATCGATACGAATGAATTGATGATTTGAATTGAGAAACAAATGATTTTGATTTTTAACTAGATAAACTAAAATTAATTAAAGAAAACTAAAATTATTCTACGGGAAACAAGCAGTGGAAAATGGGAACCTTAAATATACTACGGGGAACAAAAATAGTTATACGGATAAATCCTAAACTACGGGGGCATAAATAATGGCAATGAAAATCCTAAGAAATCTACGGGGAACGTAATTAG
This sequence comes from Tanacetum coccineum, assembly GCA_026074375.1. Taxonomy (NCBI): domain Eukaryota; kingdom Viridiplantae; phylum Streptophyta; class Magnoliopsida; order Asterales; family Asteraceae; genus Tanacetum; species Tanacetum coccineum. Next base: position 57,223 of record BQNB010026016.1, read on the forward strand.
GCTAAAAATACTTAACTAAAATAATTAAAACTAATAAACTAAATTAAACATCAATATGGCTTACCGGGAATTAAATCGCAAGCTAAAACTAAAAATTACAAAAATAAAGTCATAAAATTAATTTTAAAATTTAAATAAATTAAAAATATTCTAACTTAAAAGAAAATGTAAAAAATTTCAAAATCGGAGTTAAAAAGCGAACAAAACGGTAAGAAACGAAAAATCCGGGCTCGTAAACGGGCCCGGAACTGAAATTTGGGCAAAAATCACCCTACACAAGTTTTAATAATTTTCCTACAAACTATTTGATTAAAGAAAATTTTCTAAAAAAGAAAAATAATTTTTTGTTAATTTTTGTATTTTTTTATGAATTTATAAAGATTAAAAACTAATTAAAACTAAGAAAATAGAAAAAGACAAAAAATAAAAGTTATAAAAATTCTGAAAAAATAAAATTAAATAAAGAAAAAGTTAACAATTCTAAAAATATAAAAATGCCCAAATTTTACTGTTTATATAAAAAGTAATTAAACTAATTAAATCTAAACCTAATTTAAATTAATTAAATTAAATAAACTAACTAAAGTTAACCTAAGGGACTAACAGTGAAAAGGACACAAGGACTAACGGGGTAACAGGCTAACTAACCACAGGGACTAACAGAGGTAACTACAAAAGAGAAAATTACACAATTGGTCCCTGAGGTGGACCCCGATATGCAAGGTGGGTCCAAAGTGCTTATTATCAAAAAGCTATAAAAGAAAACTTGTTAAGGGGCTCAAGGGGAGTAACTTTTGTAAAAGCACTTATGCTTTTAGTTAACTTAATAAGCTAGAAAAGTGAGCTTTTGGACTGCAAAAGCTTAATAAGCTTATAAGCTTATTTTTCTTTCTTATTGAGATTTAAGCCAACTAAATAAGCTAACACTAAGGAAGACAGTTAATAAGGCTAAGGGGAGTCCTAAATAAGCTAAGGCAACCTAGAATAAGCCCTAAAATAAGCTGGAAAGGAAATAAGCTATGTTAACAGTTTTAAAAGAAAACAGAAAAAAGGGAACTTTAAGCCCTAAATAAGCTAAGCTAAAGGGGGAAATAAGCTATAAGATTTTGGGGAATTAAAGGGCTACCTATGGGCTATATGAAAAAGCCATAAAATCCTAGTGCTTAATATCTAAATAAGCTAGAAAAGTGGGCTGAGAATGGTGCTCAGCACCAGGGTAAATGCAACAGTGGCTAGGGGTCCTTTTTGAGCTTATGCAATAAGCTCTAAAGAGCTTATTAGCCAAATCCAAGCACAAACAGATTAAAAGGGGAGGCAAATGAGCTTATTTTCAAAGTTTAAGAGCTTAAGGGCTTTTTAAAACTGCTGAATATGGGGCTTAAAAATGGCATTTTTCAAAAATTATGCATGTATACACACTTGGTGACTTGGGCTTATGGTTATATGACAGAGCAAAGGGTTGGGTTTTTGGCTAGAAACAACAACAAAAAGCACAACAATAGTGTGCTTAAGCTGCATAAGCAGCTTGAGCACTTAAGCTTAAATTGGCTTATTGAAAATTTGACAGAATACAAAAGAAACTTAAAAACTTATTTTAAAACTAAAAATGGTGATTAAAGTGACTTAATTAACCCCACACACTCAGCCAAAGTTGGCTGAGTGGTTACAACCCATCACAAACCCCATATGACCCATTTTCAGACTAAACCAAACACCCCCTTAACACATAAAAATTGATTTTTAACTGATTTTTAGGTAAATTAAGCTGAGAAAGGGTGTTATAAGGGATGCTTAATAACTTTAACA
>BQNB010026017.1:0-18682 GCA_026074375.1 Tanacetum coccineum
TTTATAAACCCATTTTTACCCTGTAGATTACCACCACCACCATGGGTAATCACTTTCCCCCCCCCCCCTCCACTAACTTCCCCAGCTGTGAGATTGCCAAGTTGGCAATCCCAAAGATTGATTTTTGAAGAATTGAAGGGCCAAGATTGAAGCTATGAACCACTCACACAACAAACACAACTCCTTTATGTGTCTTCAAAGAAACACAAGTGAAAGAAAAAGAAAAAAAGCAAAGTCCTAGTCGTTTGCCTATTTAAACGAATGTAACAGCCATTGTGGCTAAGTAGTTTTTTTATGAGTTTAAGTTAGTTTTACAAGTAATTTCTTTTTAGTCAAGTGTAATTTGAAGTCAAGTTTTTAAGGTTGAAAGTTTCTGTACTTGCATTTTTGTTTAATGAAATTCAGTTAAGTTTTACCTTGTGTTCTAAATCTTTATTGTTCTCCTAAACTCTTTTAAGTTTTCAGTTAAACCATTTTTAACTCTTTAAGAAAATTCAAAAGGGTGACAAAGGTACTGTTGGATTGAAAGAGCTTGGAGGAATAAGCTATAATGGAAGGCTTATTGGGTTTATAGCTTAGTTTAGCTTAATCATAAGCTGGGTAGGATTAGAGCTTATTTAGGTCTTCAAGGGATCCTTTTTGACAAAAGGATCAAAGGTAAATTTCTTTCAAATTTGGCTTATTTACTGTAGCAATAAGCTAACTCAGCTTATTTTTAGCTTATTTCTGTTTTTTATGCTTATTAGTGTGTAAGAATACTTGTTAAGTACTTATCATTTCATTGTATGCAATTTTAAGTTAAAACTGTCAAGTATAGTTAATACTGTCCTAGCTTAAGTATCATTTAAAGTGCTTAATTTCTTTGCTTTTTATCTCTTTACTGTCTTAATTAGCTTAAGTAGTATTAGTATCTCAAGAATTTCAGTTTAAGTTAATTTTTATAAGTTTTTAAACCCTTTTTCAAAAATTAAGGGTGTGTTTGGGTGAACCTTAAAAACGGGTCAAAATGATATTGTCCATGGGTTGAGGTATCTTAGTGAGTTTTAGCTTAATCTTTTAAGCTCATTTAAACTGTTTTCAAAAGTTTTAAAGGTTCAAAATGGTTTTTCAAAGTTTTTAAATCCATTTTCAAAACTGTGAGTATTTTAAGAAATCCCCAAGTGCTTATTTAATTAAGCACTTGGATTTTGAGTTTGAGCATCAAAAAGTGTGTGCTTTGTGTGTACAAAAAAGGCTGTTAAGCACCTTTGTTCTTTTGACTTTATAAGTCAAAAATCACCAAGTCCCTTTGGTGACAGTTTAAAAAAAATCCAAAAGACCCTTTTTCACCTTAAAAATCAACAAGTTTTTTTTAGTTTTACCATGTCAAACTTTGTGCACAAGTCCATAAGCTAGGATATTAAACCTGTTTTAGCTTATCTTTTCAATTTGAGCTTATTTGACAGCTTTTAACAAGCTGTCAAATAAGCCCATAGTTTTAAGCTTAAATCTCCCCTGGTGCAAAGGGGAGATTTTGAGCTCCTTTTTCTTGGTTTTTAAGTGTGTATAAGCCCAAGTTATTGGCTTATTTCAAGAACCTATAAGCTCTTGTATAACCCTCTTGATTTTCAGACCTTATTAAGCTTGTTAGTTGGCTTATTTTTAAGCCCAAACCTTGCTTTTGGCTGTTTTCACATGGCTTAAGTAGTAGGACTGCTTATTTTTTCTTTATGCTTGTTTAGCTTATGTCATAAGCTCTTTTTATCTCTTAATAGTCTTTTTAGGTTAGCTTAGGTAAGTGTTAAGCTTATTTTGCCTTCCCTAGCTTATTTAGAAGTCCACAGCTTATGCATTTAAGTTTTAAGCTTTATTATAGTTTCTGTCACAATAAGCTGTTTTCAACAGCTTATTTAGTTTAGCTTTCCCTTTTTTTTAGCTTACCTAGGTTAGTTTAGACCTCTTAGCTTATTTTAGTCTTTGTCTTAGCTTATTTCGACCCTAAGTCCAAAAGGACTTAGCATTTTCTAGCTTTAAGCTCTTTTAGCTATACTGTCGAACTTTAAGCTGAATTTTCAGCTTATTTAGTGCTTTTCTCAAAAAGTTGTAGAAGACAAAGTTGTTAAGCCCCACGAGCTTAACAACTTTGCTTCTTTGAGTTTTCGAAAAAAAAAGGGGAAAGACAAGAAGTCCGGGTGAGCAAGACTCGAACCCGTGACCTCTCGATACATCCCCCTTTCACACACACACCCTTACCACTGCGCCCTTGGGTCTTTTTCGTTAAAGACTCAAGGGCTTGTGTATTTATACACTTTTTGCCCCTTTAAGCTTATAAGCTGTAAACAGCTTATTTCGGGCTTATTTCTTTAGCTTATTTTTGTTTCTTATTTTTCCTAGGACTGTCTTAGTGTCAAGTATTTTGTATAAAATTTTCAGAATTTTTCGTAGTCTTTTACTATTTTTTATAATTTAATTTAGTTTAAACTTTTAAAAATTCATAAAAAATACAAAAATTATCAAAAAAATATTTTTCTTTTTTAGAAAATTTTATTTTGTCATATAGTTTGTAGGAAAATTTTAAAACTTTTCGTAAAGTCATTTTTACAACTTTTCGTTTTTTAAAGAACGGGTTCCGGGTACGGTTTTTGCGTTGACTCGTTTTTGGGTCAAACGAACTCCGTTTTCGGTCTAGTCTTTTTCATTCTTCATTATTTGTCCCGTAGAGTAGTTTAGAAGTGAAAAATTCTTCGTAGGGTTATTTTTGAAGATTTTAGGTTTTTCCCCCTTTGTTCGGGATTCGGGCTCCCGTTTTTCAGCTTAATTTAGTAATTTTTAGGATTTTCTTAAACGTTTTAGTTTGTTATTGTTTAATTTGACTTTTTCACTCTCCCAAATCAATTCCTTCATTCAAACTCAAATCTTCGACTGTACCGATCTTCCATGACAGCCTCGTTGGGGAATTAACGACCCGGGAATAGTCTATACTGCTTCCTGGCATCATTGATTTGTTTTGTTTTTGATTTTTCTTATTATATATATATTTTATTATTATTATATTATATATATATAAGTTAAAAAGAATGAAAAATTTAATTAATCATTTACCGAGTCGCAAGCTTGACTCGATCCCTGAATTAATTCGTCCTTAGGGAGAGCAAATAAATGGAAGAGAAAATCTCAATCGGGATTTCATTAATGTTCGGAAAAACATTAAAGCATATGAAATTTCCATCCCGATGAGAGGCCATCGGCTCTAAGTGGAAATGCCGGGATCAAAAATGGTGTCTTCACTCCCGAAGGATGAAAATGAAGAAATGAAAGTTAAAATTGAAACATGGGTGGGAAGGGTGGGTAAAATATTGGCCATAACATCATGAAGTTTAGAAACACCCTTAAACACTTTGGTTATAATACCTGCTTTGGGTTCAAAACATTTCTCAACATCTGGTGGAGATCTCAAAAATACTTGCCTTTTGTGTCTCTTAGGACGTACGGATCACCTTGAAAATTTAAAACAAACTATAAAGTGGGTATAAGGTGGGTTGTTCCTAGGAACTACGACCCGAAAGGAGACACATTGCTTCGCGAGCTATTCCTACGTCCTACCGCTCACCTGTGAGTTTATCTTTTTGAGAGTAACGTTGTAAGTAAGTAGGATTATTTGGTTTAACGTTTTCTTCTCCTCATTGTCCTGTTAAAATCAATTGTGAATAAAAATCTTTGAAAAAAAAAAAAAACCAAAATACAAATTAGTGTAAATTTTCTTTTTGAATTTCTATTTTGTGCATGCGCACCTCGTTCTCAAGCCCGTTAGTCGTCGACAAACCACAAGGTTCGGCAAAACTTCTGTTGAATCATCTTATCTGAGAAACCTGATAATCCTCCCATAGTTATGATGGTGATTGATCATCGTAACTTTATGGCGCAATTGCTCGAAGCAAGCACCCACCGGTGGGTTACGAGGATGCGTTAGTTATTACGGAAATCACCGGACGAATAAACTTGAAGATAAGCTTGTCTACTTATCTTGTCCAAAACAAGCAATTTTTTGGAAATGATATAAAGAACCCAAATGCTCTCATCCGTTATTTCAAAAAAGATCACTTCTACAATGAAATTCCGAACGTACACAAAAATACGTAGGGTTAAACTTTGCTTTACCCGTTTTCTCTCGAAGGGGCAGCCCGGATATGGCTAGAAAAAGATACCCCCTCGGGAATGAAACATGGGAGATCTTGTTTCAAAATTTATATTAACAAATTTCTTCCCTCCCTCTAAAACGACAGAATCTAAGGGAAATGAAATCACGAGATATCAACAAAAATTTGTGGATTGAGACGTTTTATGAGGCTTGGATCGTTTCAATGATCTTTTAAGGGGAAAAGGTTGTCCATCTCATCATGGGTTTTCAGAATTGCAGTCATCTCTGATACATTCATGATGCCCTAACTCAGTTGATCTGATTCTATTGAAAACTCTGCTTGACATGGTGGTAACTTTTAGACAAATGCCTCGAGGAATGTTTAAAAATCTCGAGAGCAAAGTCTAAGGGACGTTCAATCAAGAAACGAAGCTGTTGTAGCTAAAATTGAGTACAAGCTCTTCCACCCCAGCAGTTTCTCATTGATGTTGTGATACTCAGAGACATGGTTCGGGCATTTGATTCTCGATGAAAGAACCAAACCCCAGCTTACCGCCCCGTTAAAGCGGTTTTGAACAAACGTTGTGTAACTTGTGGGGGAGGTCATTCTTATCAAAACTGTCCAGCCACTAACAGCAACTTGTACTATGACACTTATCCAAGCAGTATGTGTCCCAGTCCGCTGCGGCCAATTTACCAGCTATTTTCTTGTTATCGACCATCCGATGTCTCAAATGACAATTCGACCTCTGGTTTTCCTCCAGTTCTCAGATATCCTCATGCAAATAAATCAAAATCAATTTCAATCGAGGAAAATAACTTCAATCAAAACAGAAGGAAACAATTTCAACCAAGGCAGATTTATCGACAACGGTTCATCAATACAGTTGTTAATCAACCAGTAGCTCATCAAGGACATGCTACTCAGACACACGGTGTGTAAAAAACAGAATTTTGAATAGTTATGTCACAGCCAATGATGCAGTGTTGAGAAACATGCAAAACCCAAGGTCCAAATCCTTGCCAATCCCAAATGGCAAAATGTGACTGATATGCTTTCTAAAATTTGTTACTGTTATACAGCTTTTACTTCCGGTTTTGGAACCTCTTTCCTTGGTAACATGTTACCAACCCAAAGGAAGATTTAAAAGGTCTCGACTACCGAAGTGGTGGTACCATTCAGGACCGAAAGCAGTCAAATCATGACACCGAGGTGACAAAGGACCGGATGCCTCCTGCCTAATAACGGACAGCACCGTAAAACGTCCAACCTCTTTTGTTCAAATTCAGTCTCGTAATCCAAATCCTGAGCCCAATGTTGCTCCTGTTGTTACTCCAGTTCCTAAAGCATCAATTCCATTTCCATCAAGAAGAAATGATGAAAGGCGCAAGGAAAAAAGCTAACCGATTTCAAATCGTGGAAAATTATTTGAAATCTTTAGAGTTTATGTTGCGAGATAGATTAGCTTTACCGATTGCATTGATGCTTCAGCCTAAATATTGTTCAACTTAATAACTTTGAGTGGAAAAGATAAAATTGAGCGAATTGGCAAGAACTCGTTGACATGGAAACTGTTCAGCGATGTCATCATCAAATGTTACAAAGAAACTTGGAGACCCTGGACGGAGATTTCTGATTCACATGTGAGTTTATAAGGATTACTACATGCCGTCGGAATTGGTCCGTCTTGGTGCGAGCATTATTTCAATGCCTTATTCTGTTTGGAACAATCTATCTTCTTCCTGTATTGACTCAACCGACACTGCATGACATTGGAAACTGATCTGATCCGTTTCTGATCACTCTAAAAACAGATCGGTATCGCTGAAGTTGTCTTTGTCATAATGTGGTGGGGAAAAATTTCAATTTCAGCCTGACTTGCGTAGTTGTTGATTTTGACAAGACCTCCGGTGTACCCTTAATTATAGGGCGATGTTTCTTGAAAAACGGATGTCAGTCATGCTTTTGATAGATGTTTATGAGTGAGAATTCCCTTGTGTTGGCAAGGAAGCCTCACATTCATCTGGACCAAACTTCAGATACACAGCAGATTACAACAATATGACGAGTCAACAAAATTCGACGTCCATCTGATATGGCTTGATAGAGGAGTATTCTCAAGAAGGGTCCTAGGATTTTCAAACGTTGATCGTGAGTGGCAATCCCACTCCATATTCTGAGCTCAATTGTTTCTATGCTTCTCCAACTTCTCTCCTTTCGGGTGCAGTTGATTTTCTTTTATTTGAAGAAAGCAGATTCATTTCTTGCTCGAGAAAGATGTTCGCAACTTCTATCTGATAGGTCGATCCATCTTCATAAGGATCACCTGAGGGGGACATCCTGCCCATTCTAGAAGCTTTTTGAACAGTTGACCACCACCCCCACCTCCCCAAATCAAGAACAATTTTCTGCCTGAAGTTAGGAAAGAGCTCAAATACTCTGTGAAAGCTTTAAACCGTTTTTTTGATCCTTCCGTTGATAGAACTCTGAGGTCGAAACTCAAGGAATGCACCCCATCTTGATTACGCATTTTGGAAGGCGGACCCAATATAGTTGCCTGTCATAATTGATAAAGACTTGAAAGATGGAGAAATGGCGTGAGCTCTTCTCAAGGTTCTCAGTTCTCACACTACTCTCTGCACGCTCGCACACAATCGCTTGGAAAAACTCTACATAGAAAGGGTGTTAGCACAGATATTTTGTACTCACAAATATTCAAATGGTAAGAGGACTAGAATCACATCTGTGCAACGTCAGAAGAAGGGTAAACCAAAAAATCCACGATGTTATCAGAGGAGGTTGAATAAACTCCTTGACGCTGGATTGATTCTACCCCCATCTCTGACAGCCCTTGGGTGAGCCGGTACCTTGTTGTACCTAGAAAGGAGGTATGACCGTTCATCACAAATGAAGAGAATGAACTGATTCCTACTCGATTGGTGCACGGGATGGCGCAGTTATTGTATTGATTACAGAACAACTTAATGAAAGCCACCCGAAAAGTCCAATTCCCATTGCCTTTCTATGGACCAAAAGCTCGAAAAGACTAGCAGGAAACGAATATAATGTTTCCTCGATGCTTCTGGGTTACTTTCAGATCCCAATGACCCAAAAGATAAGTAAAAAGACAACTTGACGATGCCCATACGGAACTTTTTCCTCATCGTCGCATGCACTTTTGGGGTCTATGCAATGCTCCGGCGGCACGTTCCAAAGATGTATGATGGCAATCTTCCTCGATATGATTGAAAAAAAAGATGGAAGTATTTATGGATGACTGTTCGGTCTTTGGGGGACTCTTTTCTCTACGTGTCGTATCCTATGTGGAAAAAATGTTATTGACTGATAGCGGTGTTGAAGACGGCCAATTTGTCTTAAACTGGGAGAAGCGTCATTTTATGGTAAAGGAAGGCATTGTTCTCGGACACAAAAATTTCTAAGTCCTTGGAACTTGATGGTTGGTGATAGATCTAAAGTCGAAGTAATAGCGAAATCACCTCATCCGACTTACTGTTAAGTGTCTCGTAGTGTCCTTGGGCACGCCGGTTTTTAACGACGATTAATTCTAGGACTTCTGAAAATTGCCCGTCCTATGACAATTGCTGAAAAAGAGACTCCAATTTTTCTTCTCTGAAAAGTGTATCGATGCCTTTAATACACACGCATCTCTCTCTCGCTCTCTATTGATGAGGCCACGATCTTGTATTGCTCCCGACTGGACTTGACCTTTGAAACTGATGTGCGATGGCTTGCGACCCTTCGCATATGGGGCAGTCTTCCTCCGGGGCTCAAAGAAAAAAACAAGGCATTTCCACCCTATACACTATGCTTGAACGACTATGAACGAAGCTCAAACTCAAACACTACTAACGAAGAAAAGGAACATTACTTGCCGGTAGTGTTATGCCTTTGAGAAATTTAGGTCATATCTTGTTATGTCTAAAAGCATAGTGTATACTGGACCATTTCTTCCATCAAGATCTCATTGCAAGAAAGAAGGATGCGTAAGGCAAGATCATGCGGTGGATCTTGTTGCTCCAGAATTTGATATTGAAATTAGACGAACAAATAAAGGAGCTGAGAATCTCGCCGGCCGATCATTGTTCCAGACTGAAAAATCCGCCTTCAGACAAACTCGAGACAAAGAAATAAATGAAAGCCTTTTCTCTCGTATCTCTTGATTATATTGCTCTTCAAGATCAAAGTACCCCATGGTTTGCAGATTTTGCAACTATCAATCCCGGGGAAGGGAAATTCGTTATCAAGGGAATGACATCTCAACAAAAATTAAATTCTTCAAGGATGTCAAGCTTTATTTCTAATGGGTCTGATCCCTTCTGTTTAAAGATCTGTGCTGATCAGGTGATGAGTCGTTGTGTTTCGGGGCAAGAAGCTTTTGACATTCTTTAAAGCTTCGCCACAGTGGACTACTGGTGGACACTATTGTGCCAAATTACACACGCAAGAAAGAGTTCTTCGATTAAGGCATTCTATTGGCCACCATCTCATAGGATGCCCAATACTTTGTTTCCCGTTGTGGACAAGTTGTCAACGTCAAAGAAAAATTACGCATCGTGACTCGAGAGCCACAAAAACTCATCCTAAGGTTTCGAAATCTTTGACATCTGGGGCAATTGATTTTTTATGCCCGGGTCGTTCCCTGTCTTTAAAGAGGGAATCAAGTACATACTGTGGCTGTTTGATACTTGTCAAAATGGGTAGAGCAAATGCGCTCCCCACCAATGATGCCCGTAGTTAGTTTGCCACAATTTTTGAAAACTCTATTTTCTCGATTTGGTTGCACCCCGACGCTATCTTAAGTGATCGCGGGAACTCACTTTACAAATGACACAATTTAACAAAGGTCTTGTTAAGTTAATTGGGTGGGAGGTCTCTTCATCGTCTCTCCACCGCGTATCTCCCACAAACAAGTGTGCAAGTTGAGGTGTCAAATCGTGGTTTTTAAAGCGTATTTATTGAGAGAACCGTGGTAGAGAAAATCGTGCCTCATGGTTCGGACAAACTAGATGATGCTTTGATGGGCTTTCCACACAGCTTACAAAACAACCCATCGGGTTTTACTCCATATAAGTTAGTGTACGGGATAGCATGTCCATCTACGATCGGTTAGAGCACAAAGCCTGCCTGGGCTCTCAAGCATATAAATTTTGATTTAACACTGCGGTAGTGATCACAGGAAAGTTTAACATTGAATGAATTAAATGAACTTCGTGATCAAGCCTATGAAAATCTTTGATCTAGAAAGAGAAAAACCAAGAGGATACACGATGCTAAGATCTAAAACCCGCGTTTTTCAACGTTGGTGATCGTTGTTCTCATTTTCAACTCTAGACTGAAGTCATTTAATATATAATTCTATATCCCCCAAAATTTTTCTCGGCAAATTGAAAATCCCGTTGGTCTCTGGGACAATTCACCATTGTCCAAGTTTTTCCGTATGGCACTGTAGAGTTATCTCAAAACTCCTAGGCCCAACTTTTTAAAGTGATTGCGTCCTCGCAGACTTTGACCTTGGTTTTTGACCCGTTATTACTCGATTTTAAACCTAGCAATCCTCGCGGCAAAGTAAAACATCATTCCGAGTAACTTTCGTGGTTCGCCGGAAGGCCGAAACGGACTCGAAAGTGCTCAAAAGGGCCATTTAAAATTCTGACAGCAACCATTATTTTCTACAAGTGCTGAATTTTTACAACAAAATATATATCTCGTTTTCGCTCTAACTTTTTCGTTATTTGGAGTTAGAAGCTCCATCTTATATCAAAACGATCGTCTAAGAACGCTTTATTATATTTTTCGACAAAAGAAAAAAAAATCAGATTTTATATAATCTCGACCCTCGAAACACAAGTTCCGTTTTCTGCTCACAATATACCCGTTACAAAACACGCCAAAATCTGTTTTTGACCCAAAAGCTCATCTAAAATACATCTAATATGGCCTATAGACTAATATCAATCCCACTTCATAATCAATAACATAATATATCTAGACGCCGCAAGTTTCCATAGATTCCATCACATGCAATCAAACATAATCAAATCAAACGAACGAAACAAACGAAATAATCATAAAAGAGTGATCACAATGCTATACGGAGCAAGATCGGAAAAATAAAAGTGTCGTGTCGTCCTCCTTGTGTCTTAGCCGCGACCCACAACCAACCAAACCAAACCAAACAAAACCCAAATCAAACCAAATCAATAACAAATCAATAATTCACACCCTTGTGGTCTCTCCCTTGGTTCGAACCCCCAACCGAACCCAAAAACCCTCTTGCTTGAATAATATTCAACCTCACACAAAACCTTATTGCATGTCCATTTTTATTGCATGGATGATTAAGCTATGACCATCTAAGCAATATTAGATAGCTAGAAAAGTCAAAACACCAAAGGTGTGTTTGTTTGGGGCTCGTCCGAACCAAAAGAAAGGAGGAAAGGAGAGAAAACAACTAAAACTTGGTTCTTTCTTGTTTCATATCATTATTTGAGTGATGTTTAAATGTGTTTGCAATATCAAAATGGAAAAATGGTGAGTGTGTGTGGGTGTTTATATCCGGCCGAACCAATAAGAACAAGAAGGAGAGAAAAAATGTTTGAAACTAGCTTGTGTGTGAGAGTGTAAGACCTTATCTAAGATGAGAAGCAAATATGTAATCATGGACCTTGGAAAATAAACACATTGAGTATGTGTGGGGGATCTAGGCGTCGGCCTAGTGGTCTTGGCATGCAAAAATATTTTTTTTCTTTTTATTTACTAGTTTAAATCTTGTATATTGTTTAAATAAAATGTAACTTGTACCCAATTTAAATAAAACATGAGCCTTAAACGCGAGTTTTGACCAAGGTCAAGGAACAAAGACGACAAAGTTCGCATGATAATAAATTATGATCATAAAAAAAAGACGAGACGCGTCGTAGACTTTTACGATGCTCAAAACAATTAATGAATGTGCGGTCAAACGTCGACTCGCTAAACGTCAAAAATAAATATTTTAAATTTCCGTTCGTAATAAAATACGAAAATAATTATTTACGACAAATAAAAATTTAAATATCGACGTTAGCTCACACGAATTTATAAAATAATAATTATGACGTCGAATTCGCGATCGTCGTACGCGTCGTGAAACTCGGGTTGTAACATTCCACCAACCTTAAGAGAGCGCCGTCCTCGGTGCTCGACCTTACTCTCCCGTTTCATCTTTCTTTCGTGGCATGACGGCTTCTCGTTCTTACATAATAAAGATGCGATTTCTACTCTCTTTGAACTTTCGGATGACTGCCTAATTTATTCAACATTTCGATATAATAATTTAAGAGCACATCACATAATTATCATGTCATACTTTAATTTATTTCATCATTCTCATAACGTTATTCACTCTTCTCATCATAACTTTTACCAGTTAATCCTTGTTGACTATTTTCAACATCTATACTTTTTACCACCTTAGTCTATCCGACCTTATCGCACATAAACCTTACATAGGCTATCAAACATAATGCGTAGGTGATTTCTTAGCAATTTCATGGTATAACCATTAGTCTAACTGGTATGTGTTTAATTACACATACCTTTTACCTTTAAAAACAAGCTAAAATAACCAAAAACGGACTTAAAATGTCAAATATACGCTTGTTTTGCTAATTGTATTGTGCAGGAACGGATAACGAAGAAAAGGACGAAAAACAAAGCCAAAACGACAAAACCGGACTCGGAATGGAAAAGACTGTGAAAGACAAAGCCAAATCGAAGCCGAAAAGTCAATCAAGTCAAAAAGTCAACAGAAAAGTCAACTGGTCAAAGTCAAAGTCAACCCAAGTCAACCCCGAGGCCAAAAGTCAAAGAAATATAAGTTTAGGGACTGAAATTGTAAATCCCTAAACTTATACTTAAAGAAGAAAAGAGGAGAAAAGAAGAGAAGGGCCAAAATGCCATTTAAGCAAAGTTACACCACAAGGGCCAAAACTGTCAAGCCCTATAACTTGTATACCCCAAGGACGAATCTTGCAAAGAGTTAAATAACTCTTGGGGACTTGTTTTGCCAAGTCCCCAAAAGTTATATAAACCACAAGGACCATGGTTGCAATAAGCAATTAACAATGGAGGGACAAACTCTGCCAATCTCTCAAACCTTCAACCGTGATCACTTACCTTGTTCATATAACCAGTTTTCCGCCAATACAAAGTACAACAAAACTCACGGGGTTAACTTCACTCTTTTTAACCCTGTAAACCTTTCACCACACACTTGGGTAATCACTTTCCCCCTCCATACCTTTCCCAGTACAAATGTGCCATGTTGGCTTCCCACATCTCCCAAACATGTTGCGACCAAGATTGATTTTTGAAGATGGAAGGGCCAAGATTAGAGGCTGTGAACCCCTCACACTACATACAATCCCTGTTTGTGTGTTACAAACAAGCACTATCAGCAAAGAGAGAGAATAGAAGAACCAAGTCGAATTTTCCTATAAATAGCTTTGTAAAGCCATTGTGGCTAATAGTTAGTTTTTAGTAGTTTTCAGTGAGTTTTTAAAGTAGTTTAAAGTATTTTTAAGTTAATTTTCTTTTATGCATTTGTAATCCTCAGTTTTAATGAAAAATTAAGCTATTTTTACTCAATAAGCTCTCAATAAGCTCATTAGAGCTTATTCTTGTTAATAAGCTCTAAATCAGTTTAAAATTTGTTATAAGCTCTTAATTACTGTTTTCATTTGAATTTAATTCATAAATGTTCAATTGAGGTTGATTTTGGAAGCTTATGAAGAAATAAGCTAATATAAGCTTATTGAGCTTATTGCTCAAGGGTTAGAGGCTAGGGAGCCACTTAGGTGTATTTTTTAAGCCACTCACTCTACAAGAGTGGCTTAGTGCTGAGACTACAAGTTCACAGGTTCTAACTCTTTGAATTTAGAATTTAGCATTTATAGCTCATTACATAGTGCTTATTCTTATGAATTCTTATGCTTAAACCTGTTGTGTTTAGCTTAGCTAGCTTATAATTGCAATGGTTTTAAGCTGTCTTAGTCTAAAATTCACTTAGATTTCATCATCTTTTAATTCTGTCATTTAATACTAATAAGCTAGGAGAGAAACTAGCTTATTTTTCTTAATAAGCTATAGATTTAATAGTTCAAATGGCTTACTTAGGTGAAAATTAGGGTGAGTAGATAAAAAGTTTTAGCTTGTTTAGTTTTTAAAACAGTTTCTAAGCTCATTTTAGTTGGGATAAAATTGGTAAAGGGGTGTTTGGCACAAGGGTAAAAACGGGTCAAAATGGGTTTGACTTTGGGTTAGGGTCATTTAGTCAGTTTAAGCTTAAGTTTTAAGCCTATTTAAAGCTTTTTCAAAAGTTTTCAAAGTTAAAAAATTGTTTTCCAAGGTTTTCTAAAACCATTTTAGAAACTGTGAGATTTTTAAGATACCACAAGTGCTTATTTGGTTAAGCACTTGTGGGTTTGAGTTTAAGCATCAAAAGAGTGTGTTTTGTGTGTCTAAAAAAGGCTGTCAAAAGCCCTTTGTCTTTTGACTTTGGTAAGTCAAAGTTCACCAAGGTTTTTAGTATCACAGTTTTTAAAAGCCCATAGCCCTTTTTCACCATCAAAAATAAGCAAGCTAAAATGATTTTTGGAAGCTTAAAATTTGTGCACAAGTTCATTTCTTAGTGTTTTTAATCTGTTTTACCTTAGCTTTTATTTTAGAGCTTATTTGACAGCTTAAAATAAGCTGTCAATATAAGCCTTTGACTCTTGCATAATTTCCCCTGGTGCTGAAGGGCCAACTTTAAGCCCTTTTATCTAGCTATTTAGAGAACTTGAGCCCAAGCTTTTGGCTTATTTGGAAAGCCAATAAGCTCCTTGATAAGCTCTCTTAACCTCAGTCCTTAAGGAACCCTTCTTGTAGCTTATTTTTGAGCCTAAAGTGGGCTCTAAGCCATTTCACACCAACAGTACTAACTTCCAAGGTTAGTACTGTTGTGTGCACAAGCCACTTTCTAGTATTGAGATTAGCTCAAAGTGCTTATTTGTGCTCCTATTTGCTTATTAGGGTGTTGTAGTTAGTTGTGAGTGCTTATTTGTCCATCTTCCTAACTTATTTAGAGTAAACAGTTAAGCTTTTTGCCTTTAAGCTTTGTTTAAGCTTTTCTGTCATGATAAGCTTCCAACAGCTTATTTAATTTAGCTTTTCCTTTTCTTTTTAGCTCAATTAGGTTAGTTTAGACCACTTAGCTTATTTTAGTTTTTGTCTTAGCTTAATTCGACCCTAAGTCCAAAAAGACTTAGCATTTTTGCCTTTAAGCCCAAATAAGCCATTCTGCCACTTTTAAGCTTGTTTATAAGCTTATTGAGTGCTTTTCATAAAAAGCTCTAGTTGACAAAGTTGTTAAGCCCCACGAGCTTAACAACTTTGCTTCTTTGAGTTTTCGAAAAAAAAAAGGGGAAGACACTTGGCCCGGGTGAGCAAGACTCGAACCCGGGACCAAGCGATACATCCCCTTTATAACACCACTCTTACCACTGCGCCCTTGGGTCTTTTTCGTTAAAGACCCAAGGTGTTTATTATTTAAGGGTGTTGTGACTTATAAGCTCTTATAAGCTGTTTGGCTTATTTACGGGCTTATTGCATAAGCTGTTTGGGTTTTCTTATTTTTCGTAGGTAATTTATAGCGTAAAGTATTTTTAGAAAAATTTTCAGAATTTTTAGTAATCGTTTAATATTTTTTATAATTTAATTTAGATAAAAGTTTATTTAATTCATAAAAAATACAAAAATTATCAAAAAAATATTTTGCTTTTTTAGAAAATTTTCTTTTATCATCTAGTTTGTAGGAAAAATATAAAATTTTTCGTAGGGTCATTTTTATAACTTTTCCTTTTTTAAAGAACGGGTCCGGGTACGGGATTTTGTTTTGACTCGTTTTTGGGTCAAACGAACTCCGTTTTCGGTCTAGTCTTTTTCATTCTTCGTTATTTGATCCCTAGAGTAGTTTAGAAGCAAAAATTTCTTTCGTTAGGTTTATTTTTAAAGATTTGGGTTTGTCCCCTTTTTCTTCGGGATTCGGGCCCTCGTTTTTAGTTTAATTTCATTATTTCTAGGTTTTTCTTAAACGTTTTAGTTCGTTATTATCTAATTTCGACTTTTTCACTTCCCAAATTAATTCTCCCTTCAAAATCAAATCTTCGATCGTATCGATTCCACCAGTCCAGCCTCCTTGGGATTTACGACTCGGGAACATTCTTACTACTTCTTCGGTTTTATTGATTATTGATCTGTACACTAATTTTATTTATTTTAGATTTCTATCTATTATATTATATATATTTAAGGTGTGAACTTCACCAGTCAATTTTTGGAGCGTTACCGGGGAGGAGTGCAAACGTTTCATCGTTACGTTTGATCAATTGTGTTTGAAACTGTGAATATTTTTCTTTTATTATAAAAATATAAAAAAAAGTACAAAAATATTTTTCATTTTCTTTTGTTAGTATAATTATCAGATAAAAAAAAAACCAAAGAAAAACCAAAAAATATAAAAACATTGTCCATAAAAAAAAGAAATAAAATTCACAAATTGGTAAAAATACCAAAATATAATATTCTCAAACTGGTTAATAATAAACTTCCGGTGAACTTGTTGGTTCCCAATTCGAACAAAAGATTTAAAAACTTGCCATTTGTGTCTCTTACGACGTACGGCTCACCTTGAAAAGTTAAACAAACTATAAAGTGGGTATAAGGAGGGTTGTTCCGAGGAACTACGACCCGAAAGGAGAAATAAGCTTCGCGCTATTTCTACTCCTCCGCTCACCTGTGCGTTTATCTTTTTGAGAGCTACCGTGAAGTAAGTAGATTATTTGGTTGAAGTTGTCTTTATCCTCATTGTCAGTTAAAATCAATTTGAATTAATCAAAAAAAAAAAATTAGTGTAAATTTTCTTTTTATATTTCTATTTTGTGCATGCGCACTCGTTCTCAAGCCCGTAAACGTCGACAACAACAAGTCCGACAAACTTCTGTTGAATCACCAAATCTTGAGAAACCAAATAACAATCAAGAAACTTTCAATCCTCCCATAGTTACGATGGACGATAATCGAACTATGGCGCAATTGCTCGAAGCACCCACCGAGGGTTACGAGGATGCGATCGTTGTTCCCGAAATTACCGCGAACAACTTTGAGATCAAGCATGGTCTACTTAATCTTGTTCAAAACAAGCAATTTTTTGGACACGATAAAGAAGACCCACATGCCCACATCCGATATTTCAACAAGATCACTTCTACGATGAAGTTCCCGAACGTCCCGAGTACGTCGGTTAAGCTTATGCTTTTCCCATTTTCCCTCGAGGGAGCAGCCCGGATTTGGCTTGAAAAAGAGCCCCCTCGATCGATTCTTACATGGGATGATCTTGTTTCGAAATTCATTAACAAATTCTTCCCTCCCTCTAAAACAACAAATCTTCGAAATGAAATCACGAGATTTCAACAAAAATTTGATGAAACGTTTTACGAGGCATGGGACCGATTCAATGATCTTCTTAGGGGATGCCCGCATCATGGGTTTTCAGAATTGCATCAACTCGATACATTCTATAATGCCCTAAATTCAAATGATCAAGATTCATTGAACTCCGCTGCGGGTGGTAACTTTTTGGATAAAATGCCTCGAGAATGCCTAAAAATCATCGAGAGCAAGTCCAAAGTTCGTCAATCACGAAGCAAGGCCATTGTTTCCAAAGTGAGTACGAGCTCTTCTACCCCAGCAGTTTCATCCGATGTTGCTGAGCTGAAAGATATGGTTAGAGCATTGATTCTCGATAAGAAAAACCAAACTCCAGCTCCCGCTCCCGTAAAAGCGGTCGAGCAAAGTTGTGTAACTTGCGGGGGTGGTCATTCTTACCAAAATTGTCCAGCCACCGATGGCAACATTTATCGTGACAATATCCAAGAATACATGTCACAAGCTGCCGCAGTTAACTACAACCAAGGGAATGCCAGTTACCGACCTCAGATGGTTGCAAACCAAATTCGACCTCCCGGTTTTCCTCCTATGCAAAACCATCAAAACAACCAAAATCAGGGGATCAATTTCAACCAAAATCGGGGGAACAATTTTAACCAAAATCGGGGTAATAATTTCAATCAAGGACAAGTTTACCAACCCCAGATTAATCAACCCCCGACTTTTCAAGCTCCACCTTACCAAGCTCTAGTTCTTCCAGCACCAGGTGTGTCTAAGCCCGATTTTGATAACTACGTCAAAGCTAATGACGCGGTTATGCAAAATATGCAAAATCAAATGGCAAATATAACGGACCTGATCACCAAATTCATGAATAGTAATACCGCTTCTACTTCGGGCTCGGGTTCTCTTCCAAGCAACACCAAATGAACCCGAGGTGACAAAGGATATGGTGCAACCAAGCACCGAAAACATCCAACCTCCGGTGTTCCAAACTAATGACCAAATTGGTGAGCCCGTTGTTGCTTCAAAAACTAAACCAACATTGCCATATCCTTCAAGGGCCAACAAAGAAAAGCTTCATGAAAAAGACAATCTTCTAGCTTAGGCAGATTCTAGGTTAATATAAAGTTCTTTTGCGATATTCAATATTGTTCTTCTTAGCATTATTGATTAGATTCCGCATAATCAATAGTGTTTACTCAGTGTTTCATTATTGTTGCTTTAGAATTCTCTAAAGGAGCAAACTCTTTGCAAGCTGAAGGTTAAGATCTATTCAGTAAAACGATCCAACAAACTCTTCAGATATTTAGCGTATTTTGGTATTTGCACTAGGGCTTCGATCAACAGAATATTAATATCGATTTGTTTCAGATTCTCCAAAAATTTTTGTTGCAGTGCTTCATATTTTTCTTTTCTTACCCAGTTTGAGAAAGGAATAGATGATTATTGTGGTTTTACCAATGGTTGAGTAGTCCTTTCACGAATACTTGAAGATTTATTTTTCTCACCATCAT
Organism: Tanacetum coccineum; assembly: GCA_026074375.1. Lineage (NCBI taxonomy): Eukaryota > Viridiplantae > Streptophyta > Magnoliopsida > Asterales > Asteraceae > Tanacetum > Tanacetum coccineum. The sequence continues at coordinate 18,125 of BQNB010026017.1, forward strand.
CATGCGGCTTTTTCTACACCTCTTGTTCAAATCTGGGAGGTTCATTCTCGTTGATTCCAATTTCATTATTTTTTTTTACTACGGGTGGCTTCAGACGTCATCTTTCCTCCCTAGTTGTCACTCTTTTGACTTCGTCTTTTGGAATCAAAACATCACTCACAACTTTTGACAATTTGTTTACCTCGATTTTTAGCTCACTCAATAAGTTGCTTTGTGTTTTTAACAAAATCTCGTCGGTGGTTCTAAATTATTTAATAAATATCTCCATCTCCTCGTGTTCACGTCTACCTTCATCAATGAATTTAGCCAACATTTCTTCTATAGTTAACCTCCTTATAGGGTAATTGAACAGGTAAGGAGGCTCCCCAAAAACGGTACCTGAAAAAAGACATAATTCAAAGTAAAACTATTCTAGAAAACTAAACTAGAAAGCTAACTAAAACTAATGTTGTATTAGACAGTCAATACGTCGTATTCAGTAAACTGGATATGCCGTATTGAGGTTTGATGTCGAATACATTGTATTCAAAGAAAATGGATACGCCAAATTCAATAAAT
>BQNB010026017.1:18704-52524 GCA_026074375.1 Tanacetum coccineum
AAAAAATTATATTTTACTTAATTTTTCCCGCCAAAAAGTGTCGCTAAAAAGGTGTCGACCGAAATTTTTTTTACCCTATTACCAAAATTTGAATTTGATGTAAAAATAAGTTAGAAAGGCTATATAAAAAATTACATATTACTCAACTTTTTCCGTAAAAAAGTGTCGCTAAAAAGGGTGTCGTCTGGATACTTTTTTTTTTAAATCAAACCGCTGCGTTAGGTGTTGAGCAAACCGCCTTCAAGAATGTAACCAAACCGCCTCCAAGAATGAAGCAAATCGCCACTGAAAATGATCAACTCGCCTCCTAATTTAATATTCAAACCGCTGCTTCCTTTTGACAACTCGCCGCCTAAATAAAATAATCAAACCGCCTTTTGTTTTTGTTAACTCGCCGCCTGTCAAACCGCCTCACTTATTAGCAAACCGCCGTGACCTATGGCAACTCGCCGCCAAGAAATTTTCTCAAACCGCCGTTGATTTTAGAATTTTGAGCATGGTAACTTTTCCTTTTGATCAATATTTTAAGCAACTCGCCGTGGCAACCTGTGGTAACTCGCCACTATAAAAGCAAACCGCCACCAAATTTTTTATTAAAAAAAACAACTCGCCTTTGACTTTTGGCAACTCGCCTTTGACTTTTTCCTAAAAACGTGGATCTTGTCCCTAAACCTGTCAACTCGCTGCCTAGAAAAATAATATAAAACGCAAACCTCCACGAAGAACACTTGCTCGAATTCACTTAAATCAATCCATATTAGGTTTTTTAACCACGAAAGAAAGCTAAAACATGTAATACAATGATGGTGTATGAAGATTAACCTTCCTATAACATGTGTTTCTTCCTGGATCAAAAAATACGAAGCAACTCTCCACGAAGAACACCTTACTTTGTTTGCTTATAATTCGAGCTAGGAGCTTGTTTAACACACGAAATTTGAAGCACTCTAACCTTTTGATGTGTAGAACAAGTAGAGAGCAAGATTAACCAACAACCAAGCCCAAATAAAATTTTGAGCCGTGGGTTGTTCTAAGCCAAATTAAGGACGAATTTGAGCTTGTTTTACCACACGAATCAACCACGAATCCACACGTAGCTCTGATGCCAATTGTAGGATCCCGTTAACACTTCATAACATATATATCATACACGAATTTGATCTAGAAAAGAGAAAGAGAGTGAGTTGTTTTGTAGAGAGAGAAAGAATAGAGAGAGAGAGAGATGAGAGAAAATAGGAAAAGGAAAATTAATTTAGAATGAACAACTTACTTTTCCAAAGAGGAAAAGTTACTTATATACCCCGACACATTAAGTGACGTTCGGGATATTTGACTAGGACCCAGGCTCGGGTTTTGCTTGGGATTAAACCCGAAACATATACAATATTAGATTAACTATCGAGCCCGATTCTCGATACTTTCCTATTACAACGTTAACTAATTGATTGACCGAGACTTAAATACATAATGAACGAACTTCATGTTCGACTCAATATTTTGAGGCTAACACTTACTCATACAAGGCAATATTAGTTATGTTGTTCATAATGCAAGGCTACCAGGAAATCAGTAACTGGTTATTTTGTCTTTCTGGGTAAAAATTTAATATCATGGAAAAGCAAAAACAGTTTATGCCTGCTAAGTCTTCTGCAGAAGCAGAATACAGAGCAATGAATATAGTAACTTGTGAAGTTATTTGGATTCATAAGATTTTGAATGAGCTTAATATTAAGGTCTCTCTCCCTGTTCCAGTACATTGTGATAATAGTTCTGCAATTTGCAGCAAATCCAGTTTTCCATGAGAAAACTAAACACTTTGAAATTGAGTTGTTTTTCCTGAGAGAAAAAGTTTCTACAGGAGTTGTTAAAACTGTAAAAGTAAAATCTGCTGATAATGTAGCAGATCTGTTCACTAAAGGTTTGAGTGTTCAGGATCACAATAAGTTTTGTGATATGTTAGGCTTATATGATATGTACAAGAGCTAGTTTAAGGGGGAATGTTAAAATGATTAACTTAGCTCTTGTATATTGAGTAAGTTTGATATTAAGTTCTAACCTGAAGGGGTAAAAAGGTAAGTTATTGTAAGTTTTTGTTTTTATCAAGTGTTTAATGTTTCAGGTACTGAAGGTATCAAAGAGGAGAAGTCAAGGGCTGAAAGGATAAATATTACTAGGGTTATATGGGTATATATATATACCCCTCTTATAGCTGCACAACAGCTAATTGTCTTTTTTGTTCTCTCTCTGTATTCATTCATCTCTCTAGTTCGTATTGTGAATCTTTCTCAATCTTTGAGAAAGAGTTAGGTTTTTGGTGTAATCTTCCTTTTCTTTACTTGTATTGTTTGAACTCAAAGTGTTAGTCAAATGTTGTAAATACAAACAAAGGGGGAGGTTGGTTGTATGAAAACTAGTTGTTTTGTGATCTTTGTTAGAGTTTTCCACAAATACCTCCGCTCAGAAGCCTCTGGCATAGAAAGTGGTTGTCCATGCTTGATCATAGCCATAGACTCCATTTTCATATAGTAATTATCACATGATTGATAGAGTGGTATATGAACAGAGATTAAACAAATCCACAACCCTGCAAGTGATGATCTTTTGTTTCTAATAACAAATTTATATGTTATGCCTTTGAAATTCATAGCATTGGAGATGCTCTAGAGTATCCGCGCTATATATTGTTGATATTTAAGTATTTAATACACTGAGATAGATGGGGTGTGTTTAGTTAGGGGAAAACAAAAGAAATAAAGATCGCGTTTAATTCATTGTTTTCTAACAAAATTCTCTACAAAATACAAAACATGAATTGCTAACTTAATAAGGGAAACTACAAAATATTAGACGATAAGTGGCCCAAGCCCGGTTGTGGGCTTTGGGTCCGTTAAGGTTTCTAGGGTTTCTAGCAGGTTCTATGTTTTTTTTAACGGCAAAAAATAAGTATATAAATAAAATGCTACTAGCAAGGCGCTAGAAGCCAGAAGAGTACAACTACAATACTAGAAATAAGCAAAAAAAAACCTAGATTCTAGCATCTTCCGGAGGCTTTAACTACGAGGGCTACAAAAAGGATGAAAAAACTCTTACCTGTACATGACAAGAGAAAAATCACCGCTCACGAAGGCCGAGCCACCGGTTTTCACTCCGAAGCGTCCCCAAACAAGCCTCGGGGAACACGAGAGGATATAAAACACATGTTTAGTAGGTTTTATGTAATTGCATTATAAATACCGTATCGATAATACAATATCTCATACGGGGTTTTCATCATCTAACACAAAACACATTTTTTTCTTGTTTTCTTGAGAATAGAAAACAATAGATATAAACGTGTTTTTATGTTTTGTGAATATTCAAATCCCCTCTTATTTTTTTAAAAACTAAAAAAAATTCTCTAACTAAACACACCTTTAAATTCTTCTTAAGACCTGAGATAGGTTCCCTAGAATTAGATCATGTCCAGTTTACCTGCATTACTAAACATGTTGGTCATAAAAGTCAGTAGTTAAAACAAATCAGTCCTAGGATTACCACATAAGATGTTCACAAGAGTCGAGAGTGGTCGAATAAAGTTTTCCCACGAAACTACCTTTCTTTCCAGCTTCAAACAATATGTTTCGCTCAGTTTTATTAGAAAGTTACTGAATTAATAACCCCAACATTTTAATATCCCTTTATGCAAGATTTGGGTAATGAAACTGTGGAAGTTAAGTTCATTTTGACATTCAATTGGATGATATTAGATGAAAAATGTGACTAGATTTTACAATCACATAAAAAATCTTATACCAAGATTGTGCTACTTGTTTCATTTCAAGAGTACCTTTGCTATTATAATGTAGAGTCTTACACATAAGCCAGTTAATGACAAAGAGATATGATAACATATAGAAATTATACTAAGCTAGATACCGATACAAAAAAATTAAGCTACAATCACACTACATAAAAGAAACCAATTTACTACATGTCGCTCTTCAAAGTACCAGCTGGAATTTTAAAAGAAATGGAAGCAATACTTAGAGACTTCTTTAATGGTACTCAAAAATCCGAGAGAAAAATGGTATGGATTCGCTGGGAAAATATTTTAGGTTCAAAAAATAATGGAGGTCTTGGCGTCTCAAGTTTTTTCTCTACAAATCGTGCCCTTTTATTCAAGTGGGTGTGGCGATTTGTTACTGATGGTTCCTCTTTATGGTCGAGATTCATTAAAGCCGTTCACGGTGTAAGAGGAGCCATTGACAACCCAAACTTTTCGAATAGAGGCTCATTATGGCTTGATTTGATTCGTGAATTCTTCTCTTAATCACAAAGGTATTGATCTTCTTCCCTTAATTAAAAGAAAGCTTGAAAATGGTGAGAACACTATTTTGGAAAGACATTTGGATTGGAGAGGCTAACTTGAAACAAAATATCCAAGACTTTTCGCCTTGGAGTCATGCAAAGGAACAACCATCCTTAGATCATTCTTTTCGAAGGTTTCCTAGAGGAGGGTTCGAAGGCGAGCAATATAGGGACTTATGTTCTATCACTTCAAAAGTTCTTCTTCCTCAAACCCTTGATCGATGGGTTTGGTCCCTAAATGCTTCGGGTGATTTTTCAGTAAGTTCGGTTTGTAATCTTATCGATGATGCTTTTTTGCCTAAGTCGGATGTTCCTACCATGTGGATAAAGTTGGTTCCCTAAGATCAATATTTTAGCTTGACGGATTAACCTGGACAGATTATCAACTCGGTTAAATCTTTCATCCCGTGGCTTGGAAATTCCTTCGTTCCTTTGTCCTTTATGTAATGAGGTTACAGAATCCACATCTCATATCTTTTTCTCATGCAATATAGCACGTCAAGTTATGATCAAAGTTTGCCGTTAGTGAGAGCTTGAATACACTTTTTTCAATTCTTATGTTGAGTGGCTCAGCTGGTTATCTAATACTCGTCTATCTAAACTCAAAAAGGAGATTCTTGAAGGCGTTTGCTATGTGACTTGGTGGCTTATCTGGTTCAAAAATCAATGTTTGTTTGGATCTACTCAGCCTAGAAGGGACCTAATTTTTTATAACATTGTTCAAATGTCTTTTCTTTGGATTTCTAATCGTTGTAAATCCAAGATAGACCGGGTTACTTGGATGCAGAACTCTAATTTTTTTTCTTTGTAATCTTTTTCAGCTTCTTGCTAATTTTTTTAATAAAATCGTCGTTAAAAAACATAAAAAAACCATGATCACTACTTAAATCTAACTAAAAAGAAAATACGAGTAAAAACAAGAAAAAAAATTGGCAATTAACACGCAATCTAAAGTCGAATACTTGGTGGTCTCTTTTTTTGTTTTCTATTACGCTATCCACATCCGTCATAAAAAAATCTTTTTTTACTAGACACATCAACGTTATATCAGTTTTTTCTCTCCACTTTTTCACCCTCACTATCTCTCACTTTTCACTCACATGAATGAAACCACCTTCACCGGTCAAACCATTTTTTTATTAAAAACTAAAACTTTTATTATTTATAAAATTAAAAACGTTACAAAAATAAAATAAAAACGTACACGTACTGAATTAAAGACTTAAAAACTACATAAATAAATAAAAAACGTAAACTAAAATGTAATGTTCTACCTCGATCTGAGCATCGCCTTCAACTCTTCATCGGTAGTCGACAAATATAACGTTTCGTCTTTTTGACGTTGCTCTGTTCGTCGGATTGTCAGCTCTTCGGACTTGAGTTCCAGCTCCATCTTTTTCATCTGCAATAACTCCGTCATGTTCTGGCCCTTTTGGACGAAGCACGGTTCGCTGACCATTGCATCCTCGTTGACCATCAACTTGGCCAACGATTCCACATCAAAGCCTGTTGTTGAAGATGTCGACGACGTCCCCACTTTCCCTTTCCTCTTTGCTCGGTCCCTGTTGATAGGACGACTTGGACGAACTTCCTCCTTTTCATCTTCCTTGTCCCCAGCCGTGTTATTCAAATTAAAACTGTCCTCCCCCGACCTCCTCGTGTTGAACGAACTATCGTCGCTCGACTTGTGTCTCTTGCTACTTTGTTTCATAAATTCTGGAAGTTCTTGCCGGTTCCATTTATCACACTTTTTTAACACTTCCCAGCAATGAAGAAGTGTAAACGGGACTGCATATTGAAATTGATATTCTATTTATGCATTTTTAAGATAATCCGCGTCGTTAGCTCCACTAGTGTACATCCGACAGACATTATCGTACACACCACAAAAAGTAGCAACTTTCGGACGCACGGTCTTCCATTTTTGGTTAATCATATCGTACGTCTGACGCTTGGTGATAAAACAAGTCGAGTGCATGTGGTTCATGACCTCAACCCAAAACCCCTTATTCTTTCTCGAATTACCCTCAACGCTATCTTCAGATATACGAATCCAAGATTCGCACAATGTAGTCTCTTCCTCAGGGGTCCATGGAACATGATGTTGTTCCTCGCCTCCTTTTCGATTCATCGTCTTCTTCGCCAGGGCCGGTTGGCGTCTTCGGTTTGGCTTCTTCTTCGAGGCAGGGACTTGTATCTCTTCTACTTCTTCGACAGGAGACTGCTCCTCATGATAGTTCTCCGAAAACTGAGAAGAGCACATTTCTTCCACGCCAACTAAACTAAAATGTCGAGCGGGAGATGAAGAACCGTCAACGTTAGGTTGTGATGAAGAACGAGGTTGAGTAGTATGGTTGATTTGGGGGGGGGGGAACAAATTGTTATGCTCGGAAGTTGATTTTGTTGTTGTTGGGTTGTCGGTGGATATTTCGGAGACTGAATGTTCCTTCCGGGTGTCAGTGTCTCGCCTAGTCCTTCGTTGTTGACGGTTTGTGTTGCGGGGAGTATTTTGTTGAGACATTTTGCTAGTAAAAATAATAATGATAGTAGAGAGCATATAATTTTTTTTGAACGGCTAGAGAGCATATAATTTGAAGTTGTGTTTAAAAATATTGAAGCTTGAGGGGTATTTATACATATATAAAATAGTGTATAAAATAGTGGTGGAAAGTTTTTTTGTTTTTTTTAAATATGTTACCGTTTGCTTTGTGGGAGAGGCCCACATTTCCACAATGCCCGAAACATGAGGCTCTCACCATCGTGAGCAATTTTTCCACAAAGTGGCGTGTGAGCTTTGCTGCTGCATCGGGGGGTCACGCGTGAGCCTACCCAACCGTGAGCCAATCACCGGCAAGATGTGGGTAGTCTTACTTCGTTAGGTATAGATATAGACCATAAGAACCAAAATCAATTCTACAAAGTTATGCAAACCGAACTTCATTCGGTTTACAAGTTTTAGAAAACATGCACTACAATGCTGGTGATAGGATTATTAAACTCAAAACAAGTGAGCGCTACATAAAAGAAGCTAATGATCATGACTTCATTTAAAACTTTGTTATACATGTATATATCTAGTATAGTATCATCAATTGTTCCTCATATCAACCTCCATGTTAGAAGCATGACCAAACAACAATACAAAGGAAGAAAAAAAGAAATAGATGACAATCTGCGTCGGCATATATTTTTTGTAAGACGAATGGTACTGATTTGTTGGTATGTATTAGATTAATCAATGGCAATGATAAGGAAACCAACAGATACATACATGAGTAGAACAGGGTAGAGTGCAAGGGCTTTTCTTCTGGGATTGACCGCCATGCTTATGAAGGGATACGCTGCCCAAGAGCTCCAAGCCATTGTCACGCACACTACCACCAACTTCATTATCACATTGTCTTTCAACATGCAGATTAGTGCTCCCACATCCAGAGGGAATAAACAGTAACCCAATAGACTCAGACTTTGGAAGAATATTATATGCCCACCCTGCAAAACAATCGATTCTATGGTAATTTTCAGTCATTGTTCCAAAATGGCATATTATATATTGTGTCATGTGTTTTCATCATAATGCGCAGGTCCCATTTACTTCTTATATAAATATAACCTAGAGAACTGTAAAAGAACATGCTTCGGCATCATAACCTGCCTCCTAGCTTTATATGCATGAGCATATAATTAGAGTTGGCAGAATGGGCTGGTTGGGTAAAGGATCATTTGAAGTATGGGATGAAAGAAAACAGGTTGGGTTGGGTTGCAAACAGACACTTACACGTCCTTTTTCTTTACATTTTATGAACAACTCACGGATTAAAAATGATGAAGAAAAGTATTTACTAATCTATTTTCAGTGTTGTAAATATCGGCCTTGGCGGCCGATATATCACTGATATATCGCTTATCGGTGGTCAACCGATACGTTTTTTCACTTATCGGTAAAAAATCGGTTTTGGTCAAAATCGGTCAAAAATCGGTCAAAATCGGCCGATTTTTGGGTTTTTTTTTTTTTTTTTTTTTTGGTATTCTGATTTTCTTGATCGTGATTTAATAAAAGTATACAAAACTGAATTAAAACCACACATAATGTATATTTTACAACATATACATAAGATATATAGTTAAAAATAATAAGAATATTAAAAAACTTATTAAATATATATATATTTTGCAGATGTCCTTTATAATTTAGGGTCTCCGCCGAGAAACCGATATATCGCCGCCAAGACCGATATATCGCTTAAAGGGGGTCGACCGCCGAGCGATATTTACAACACTGTGAAATATTGAAAAAGGTGAAAACTTTATATTAAAATAGCATATTTTTGATATACTAGTTAGGTTAGAATGATCTTAGATGTGTGGTGATGGGATTAAGAGAATATTTGAGGTGGTTTTGTTGTTGAAAATTATTTGTGAATGAGGATTAGGCTAGACTAGGCACTATGAGAAGTTATGGCTTGACTTTGAAGTGTTTGGTGAAAGAATACACTATACATAAAGGCAAGAGGAGAATTTACCAGCAGTAAGACATTCAGTGTCAGAATAACAGCACCTGTTGCGAGTAGTGCAAAGGCAACAGCAAAGACTTCAGACTGTACGACAACATAAACAAGCATAAGTAACAAGCTTTATTGCAATAACTTCATGAGCAATGTCCAGTAAACAGGTGTAAAGTAGAATGAATAAAAAGCCAATATAAATTACAGAACATTAGAGGTTATATCATCTGATACATCATACTAATAAGATTGCATTTTCCAAGATCATGTACGAGAATTCATGTTCTCCACTTACATCCTGGATAGAACATAGTTCCGGCATATTTATACAAAATGTTAATTGTATTTCACATCACCCTTTGCCCTTCCTACCTACACAAAAAATTACCCCCCTATAAACTCATAGCAATCTTAAATGGGAGCACAAGGGTCCAATATTAGTCCTTCAACATATAAATTATTGAGAAAATTACAAACTCCGTACTTGTGGTTTACACACAATCGCACCTTATGTCCTTTTTTCAAAATAATTACATTAGCCGTCCTTATAGTTTAAAAAAGCTTGCAAATATCATCCTTTCAGCTGACAGCCGTTAGTAGCACTCTGTTAACTCCCTCATGAGGCAGGTGACGATATATTTGACTTTTTACACTCACTCATTTTCAACCTCAAATTTTTCTTTAAGACCTTGACATTTACATACCACTCGATAACAAAAATCAAAACCAAAAAAAAAACCATTTCAAATCCAATCCACATTTATACATTACAATAATCAAACTACAGAGTCTAAAATAAAACAAAACCCACTTCGCAAAATTCGACTATTAACCACTGTCACGTGCTCAAAATGTATATCAAGATCCTAGTTTGATAAAGACATTTCATCATCACATCTAAATCACAAACACGATATTACCATTGTCTACAGATTTTCCTTACTAGGGATTCTTTCAATAGCCTTTCAACTCAAATCTGATAAAAAAAGGAGGAAACCCAGATACAGACGCAACCACCTTTACGAGGATGAAGAAAGTTACACATGAGATGAACGGCGGCTAGTGTGGTGTAGGTGGTGGTGGTGGTTGCCTCATGGTGGTAGTGGTGATTTTGTGGTTTTTAGTCTTTTAGATCTTAGAAGATGAAGATAAATTAAGAAATTGATGATGGCTGTGGAGATTTGTAGGTTTTTTTATTTTGATTTTGTGTTCACCACATAAATCCTTCATCCTACAAAAATAGCAAACATTTCCTAAATTTCCTATTTATCTTCCTTTCCAAATTCCTAATCAAATTCAGCTTCTTTCATTTCCTGGGAATATTTACACACCAACGTAACCCTTATTTAATCTTGCTTTATTCAGCATCAAATCCATAAGTAGAATACCAAATTTGTTAATTCAATCCATTAGGCCATCTTATAACAAAGTTTGGATATATGGGTTTGTTATAAAGATTGTGAATTTGCAGTATTTTAAAATAAAGTTTGGATCCTTATGCTTTGGTCCCCATTTTAGTAATTGTTTAGATTAATTGATACACTTTTATATTTTTCACAAAAGATGTTTGGTTCGTTTTATGGGAATCAAGCCTTAGATAATTAGGGTTTTTGTTGGTTCAACAACTCTTGAAGTAGTTGCTGATATAAACTTTTTTTAAATAAAAATATAAAATCAAGAACAAAATAGAGAATGAAGATGCTGTCCCCAAAAGGACGAAACATGCAAAACAAGTTCAGGGACGGCTAATGTAACTATTTCGAAAAAAAGACGAAATGTGCGATTGTGTGTAAACCACAAGGACAAAGTTTGTAATTTACTCTAAATTATATGTAGGTCTCTCATTACAAACAAAACATCCTTTGCAACACTTGTCTTCTATAATATGGCATATGTCAGCAAAGACGTGGTAAAAATTCTGAATGAAAAAGACATGAATGAACAAAGGTCTTAATAACAAAACATCTTTTGCAAAACTTATCTCCTAAAATCGCATTTTTCAGCAAAGACGTGGTAAATCCTTAATGTAAAAGACACGAACAAACAAGGGTCTGATATACTCCGTATCAGAAATCACTTAAGAAATGAGATACGGTTAACCAAACTGCTAGGTGAATCGAGATAGGAAAGAAGAACAATTCACGAAACAGCTTGATATCAATCTGATACGAACCTTTCTACACTCAGTTCGCATCGTTTATAAGCTAAGTGTAGAACTCACTCCAAAAAGCTAGCTTGAAGGAGGAGGGAACACCTAGACATATAAATCATCGGCCAATCCCATACTTGGCCGATGTGGGATCGTAACAGGGTCCTACTAAGTTTCTAACAAATCAGCAAGCATAGCTTCCAAGCTGCATAGTTGCGTATAGATGAATGCAAATAAAGAAAAAAAATACAGCAGGGCACAAATACAAGTTAAAGTTCTTTGCAAAAAAGTTACTGTATACAATCCTAGTGGAAGACATGCACATAAATGGGTACAATAAAGAAAAACAAGTCTGATATTAAGTCGTATAGATAACTATGAACAACAACAAAGAATGTTGATTTAATCAAATATATATGTGGATGTTTTTATTGGATTATGACTATAACAAGAGAAGCTCATGAGCTCTTAAATCAGTGAAAACTAAGTTGTACATAAGTTTGTATACCTTATTAACAGTCATATAGTATGTATGTATGTCCTCATGCAATCTCGGTTACAACTAGGGTAAGTCTAAGCTGATAAAGAAACTTTAAACGCGATTTTTCTCTATACTAAATCAGCAAGTTATGAGCATAGACACCCTAAAACTAAAGCAGCATGATTTTAACCCACTGCTTTTGTAATTCATTCTCGCTTAAAACACAAAAATCCAACAAACTGATAGAATCCAAAAGAATGTGTGGCAACACCCAGTCCCCTCTGCCCATTATTCTTTCTTCTCCAAGACTTTTAGTCGATCTACATCTACATGAATATTTAAATCATTTGTTGTTACATTTTCTAACTAAATTGATATAAACTGTACATTCTCCTTCACTTTAAACCTTAACTAAATTGATATAAACTGTACATTCTCCTTCACCTAAACAGAGCAGATAAAATCTCAAATTTGAAGCAGCTGGTACATTTACGCCTTTACGGACGCATCATTGCCGACGTTAAAAACACAAACGATAAATAGGGACATTAAACTATGGCCTGAATATTGAAATGCTAATATAAGGACTATCTCCTAGGCATAAACAAATTTTATTTGTAAGAAACACATCTGACATCAGTAACAAACTTAAAATCCGTTTGTTAGTAAGTTATGACACATAACTGGTGACACCAGACACCTAATAATATAAATGATAAATAGGGACATTAAACTACAGCATGATCATCAAGAAATGCTTCTACAACATGTATTTTCTCTTAGGCAAACACATTTTATTCCTATAACATCCAACATCAATCGTAGAATTACGATCATATATATAGCCGTACACAACAAATAAAATAATCAAAAAAAGTAGTATCATTATCTTCTTAGCTTTTGGATATTATTTAAACACTAATAAAAGAAGTGTTTGGCTTATAACTCGTTTTACACTTTAAACTAGGGCTAAGCACAATGGACCACGGACCGAACGACAGTTATTCACCAAAAATATTTATGTCCGGACCGAAGACAGTTTGGTCCGGTCCTCGTTCCAGTGTTTTGGCCAACTTGGTTTTCAGTACAGTCAGGTTTTGGACCGTGATCAACCCTACGTTAGCAAATGTCGTCATAAAACATAGAGCTATTGCTACCTACCAACTACGGCTATTTTTTCCAAAATAACCCATTCCCTAACCATAAACAACATCTTATTTGTAACAAAAGCATCTGAACGATTTAAAAAAAGAAAAAAAATCTACCTTCTTAACAGAAGCAGACCAGGACAACATTTATTTAAACGCTCCAATTTGAAATGTTAATAAAAGAAGCGTTTATCTTATACGTCATTTTACATTTCTATAATTACAGAAACACCTACATTACCAAACGGTTTTATAAAACAATCAGCTACCGCTAGCTTAGCCAAAAATATCCTATTCCTTAGCCATAACAACAATTTATTCGTAAAAAAGTCAATAAAAGCGAAAAAATGACCTTCTTAACGGACGCGCTCCACGACAAAGTAAGCCCGAGAAAGACAATGAAAAAAAAAGGCCCCCACAAATCCCAATCCCTCAACGCCTTCCCAGGATCCTCCCTATTCGGATTAGGAAACACAACCAGCTTCAAATTACTGACAATCCTAAACACATCTCGTTTGACCGTATCCCAAACAGGCTCAGTCAAAGTATTCGTCCCACTTCCAAACCCCGTTACAACATTACTTGATAATGAAGGTGGTTGTTTTTGTGGTGCATTGTGAGGTATGGATGAGGGGATGAAAGGGGATGAGGAAATAGGGATTGAGGCGCGTGAAGGGGACGGGGGACGAGCGGGAGTGACGGAGGATGGGCCGAATTGGACGCTGGCGGTTATTAGGTTTTCGATTTCGTCAATGTCGGATTGGGAGGTGGGGGTTGCGGTGTTTAGTGGGGCTGTGTCACGTTCGTCGTGTGACATTGTGCTTTTGGTGGTCGATCTCAGATTTGATTGATACGGTTTAGTAATTTTAACCAACTTGAAATTTGTGAAACAAGGAAGAGAGAGGCCTTGTTTTTGTTTTGTTATATTTGGTCCTTCGAGTTATGTGAAAAAATCAAATGTTGTTGAATTTTTATTTAATTATAATTATAATTATAAATAATATATCATTACTAATATACACATTGAGTGACAAATCCACTGTCGTTTTGACAGTGGGCCACTTGCTACAGTAACGGGCTCCCATTTTGGGCCAGCCCGATTTTAGTTTTTTTTTATAAATTATTTTGTTTTTTTTTTAAATTTGTATGCACAAAGTAAGAAGGAAAAAAAAAATTACAAAAGTTTCAATTTATTCAGATAAAAAAAATATTCGCGGAAACATCTTCGATACCTAATAACTTTAAAATAATCGATATGGTCACAAACGTACAATGCATTATATTAAAAAAAAACCATATAGCAAAAAAAACAACACTTTAAACATGAGGCCCAACACATAAGCCATATAAAAAAAATTATTACTAATATACACATTTGTCGACAAAAAATTAGCCTGAAATCTGGCCCAAAGTAAAAAAAATACAAAACGGTCCCTCAACTTTTAACTATTTACGATTTTCTTACACAAAAAATCCCGTAAAAAAATTAACAAAAAAAACACGTCAAGTTTTTATTGTTCACAACTTTTTTACATTCATCGGCCCAAATAAAAAGATATCGAACCGTCCCAAAAAAAAGAAAATATTCGGGAAAAAATTAACCCGTCCCAACGCAAAAAAAATTCCCGAATCATACAAAAAAAGGAAATATCCGAGAAAAAATTAGCCAAAAAAAAACCCAAAAATAGCCTAAAATCTGGCCCAAAGTAAAAAAAATACAAAACGGACCCTCACCTTTTAACTATTTACGATTTTCTTACACAAAAATTCCCGTAAAAAAATTTACAAAACCGTCCCAAAAAAAGAAAATATTCGGGAAAATATTAGCCCGTCCCAACGCAAAATTTTTTTCCCCGAATCATACAAAAAAAGAAAATATTAAAAATTAGCCCCGCATAACGCATCGCCAAAAAAAAAACCCCCCGAAACGTAAAAAAAAATTATTCGGGAAAAAATTAGCCCCGCCGCAACGCGCGGGTTCATTTGCTTGTATATTACACATTTGTGGACAAATCCACTGTCGTTTTGACAGTGGGCCACATTGCTACAGTAATGGGCTCCCATTTTGGGTCAGCCCGATTTTGGTTTTTTTTTTTTAATTATTTTGTTTTTGTTTTTTTTTTTAATTTGTATGCACAAAGTAGGAGGAAAAAAAATATTACAAAAGTTTTGATTTATTCAGATAAAAAAATACCCGCGGAAACATCTTCGATACCTAATAACTTTAAAATAATCGATATGGTCACAAACGTACAACCCATTATATTAAAAAAAACCCATATAACAAAAAAAATAACAACAATTTAAACATGAGGCCCAACATATAAGCCATATAAAAAAAATTATTACTAATATACACATTTGTCGACAAACTAGCCTAAAATTTGCATAAAATGTGGCTCAAAATCTGGCCCAAAGTAAAAAAAATACAAAACGGACCCTCACCTTTTAACTATTTACGATTTTCTTACACAAAAATTCCCGTAAAAAAATTTACAAAACCGTCCCAAAAAAAGAAAATATTCGGGAAAAAATTAGCCCGTCCCAACGCAAATTTTTTTCCCCCGAATCATACAAAAAAGGAAAATATTAAAAATTAGTCCCGCCATAACGCATCGCCCAAAAATAAAAACTCCCAAAACGTAAAAAAAATTATTCGGGAAAAATTAACCCGACCGCAACGCGCGAGTTCTTTTGCTTGTTTATACATATTTGTCGTCCATGAATTGGGCCAAAAACATAAGCCCAGCCCAACAATAACTTTTTTCTCAAAATTTCAAAACTTACCCTCAAACTATGCTATAAGTTACGAAACTTACCTTAAACTTTTAGTTATTTAAGACTTTTTTACAAACTTTATTTATCTAATATCTAAAAAAATATCTACCAATCCATTCGTAAAAAAATATATACCGCTGAAAAGATGTTCGAATAGCGAACAAAACGAGCACAATATTCTTATGCTTCTGACGTATGTACGATTTTATAAAAGATGTTGAAGTTTAATATACAACGTAAATGCAATAATCAGCAAAGAAAAACACAAAGAATACAACAAAACCCCAACATATATAAAATAACTTATAAATTTATCATCGTAAACCCTTCAACTTTAAAAAAATATTACAACAAAAATAAAAGAAACCCTTCAACCTAAAAAACACAACAAAACTCTACACATATAAAAAAGAAACCAACGCTATTAACCAATCGATAAAACTAAGAATTCAACGCTGCTGAAATATACTATCGAAAAAAACGGTAGTCCCGCGGCAACACGCGGGCTATTCTGCTTGTTAACTTATAACCCAAATGTTTAGTTTGGGCCGTTTTTTGGCGAAAACCGAAACTGAATGTTCGGTTTTTTCATAATCATAACCGAAACTGTTCGTTTTTTCTCGGTTTGGTTTTTCTGTTTTTGACCGGTTTCTTCGGTTAACCGTTTGTAATTGGGTTTGGGCTCAACTTGGGCCCATTTGGCCCAAGAATTATATTTCTTTTTTTCTTTATATGTTAAATTTAAGCCCAATAAACTGATCCAACAAATTATTTTCAAGCCCAACAATATGATTCAATAATTAAAGCCAACAACAAAAATCTAACAACTTAATAACACCAACAAATTAAAAGATAACAATGTAACTATATCTTAAATTGCAACACAAATGTCTAAACATTAAACTACACACTCTAAAATAGTCTCTCTCTTTTTCACTTCCATGTATCCTTATTCCTTGTATGGTCAACACCAACATTAAACTCCATCACATGCCATGAAAACTTCATGACTTTAAAACCCTGCAAGGATTTTTATTAAGTAAATAAAATAGCCCGTAACAAAAACTGTTGTTTCACTTCTTTGCCATAATCCCCACCTATATTACGTAGTGTAGTGTTTTTAATGATGACATGCCAAGAAAAAATAACATGGACATGTGACATGTGACATGGCACATTGCATTTACTCCTAAGTATACTATATAAAATTTATCAAAGTTTTGAAGGGAGCTGTCACTTTTGCGAAGCCGCTGAGGTTTTAGCCGGCTTAAGGGGGGATCTGCTTGGAAACACTGAGGAGCCGCAACTAAGTCGCTATTGTTCATTAGCCGAGCCGAGCCGATTGGACCAGGTGATTATAATAATCACCAGGCTTAGTGGGTGCCCCAATAAGCTGTCACTTCATTAAGAGGTAGGTTGCATGTTGTGCACCTGTATTCCATATCAAATCTCCAGTTATTACATGTCTTCATTTCTTGGTTTTTTCAGACAAATACTCACACACATCAGAGGTGTGTTTAGGTGAATAAATGGTTTCTTGATTTGCTTGATTTTTTAGGGGTTTTGCTGATTTTGCTTTTTATGTCATTACAGTTGCTTGAAGAGTGATCGTTTAGGGTTTTGTTGTTTCTAGAATCGATACACGAGTTTCCCCCATTTGATTTTTTATATGTATTTGTTTGTGTTTGTTTAAGGTTTCTAGTAAGTTTAATATGTGGCCTGATTGTGTTTTGTGTGTCATTGTAGTTGGGTGAACAATGATTGTTTACGGTTTTGGTGTTTGAAGAATCGATACAACAGTTTCTCGACATCTTATTTCTTTATGCATGTATGGTATTTATTTGTCTTCTTTTTAGACTGTGGTTTGGTTTGTATTTGTTTGTGTTTGTTTAAGGTTTTTGATAACTTTAATATGTGATTGTAATTGCTTAATGCAAAATGGTAGGGTGCTTAGGGCAAATGTGTGGGCTTTTTAAGATTGTTTGGTTTATCCGTCGTTGGTTGTGATGGTGTTAAAAGTCACCCTTTCTTTTTTTGGTAGTGCAAAATGGTAGGGTGCTTAGGGCAAAGGCATGGCCTTTTTTGGACTGTGGTTGGTTGTGATGATGTTTAAAGTTTCCTTTTTTGCAATGCAAAATGGTAGGGTGGTTAAGGCATAGGTGTGTGGGCTTTTTAAGATTGTGGTTAGTTTATCTGTTGTTGGTTGTGACGGTGTTTAAAGTCGCCCTTTTTTGGCGATGCAAAATGGTAGGGTGCTTAGTTAAAGGCGTGGCCTTTTTTAAACTGCAGTTGGTTGTGATGATGTTTAAAATTTCCTTTTTTTGGCAATATAAAAATGGTAGGGTGCTTGGGGCAAAGGCGCAGTTTTTTTTTATGTAGGATGTGTTCAGTTTTGGTATAACGGAATGGAGTGTTGTGTTATGAAAAGGTGATTTGTGGATATGTGTTTATTTAGCTGTGATGGTGTTTAGAGTTTCAGTTTTTGTATTTGGCGGTGTAAAATGGTAGGGTGTTTAGGATAAAGGTGTGGTTGTTTTTTGTTGGTTGTAATTGTATGTATTTTGAGGTTTGTTCTGTTTGGGTATAACGGAATGGATTGTTGTCTTATGGTAAGTTGATTTGTGGTTGGTTGATTTGTAATTAGTTGTGCTGATGCTTAAAATTTCTTAGGAAGTGTAAAATGGTATGGTGTTTAGGGCAGAGATGTGGTCTTTTTTTGTTGGGTGTGATCAAAAGTGCTCTGAGCTGTGATATGTTTAAGTGTGACGGAATAAAGTGATGTGTTTTATATAGATGTGATGGTGTTTCAAGTTTTCCTTATTTTTGGTTGTGCAAAATGGTAGGATGGTTGGGTGCGATGTTGATTCGCCTCAGCGACCACTATTATCATAGCCAAATTGATAAAGAGCATGTTGGTGTGGCTCGGCTTGGTTTTGTGGCTATTTACTTCATTTTTGTGAGGTCACTTTTTGTATGCAAGGGTAATTTTTGATGAGGTGTCATCTTATACACTTTTTTAGGGTAATTTAACCCCCCAAATCATGCAAATATGTTCTATTATTGCACTTAATCCTTTCTTTTTGTGTAATTAGCATTTGGGAAACACTTGGATGGAATACACGTGACTTGGGCTCGATTCGGGAAGAATCAAGGCAAAAACGCAACTTTTCAGCTTCGCGACCACCATCCTGACATTGTCACCAATTGTGCCTAGAAAGCTTATTTTTGAAGATGTTTTGTGACGCTTCAGTGTGTGGAGACGGCGTCACAAGAAGCTCATGATGACGTCATAACGAATCCTGACGGCGTCACGATATGTCGGTTAAAGAAACCCTAAGTTGAAGTCGACGGGGTGACGACGTCACAAAACCCTACTGACGCCATGACAACCTATTTCCTATATATACAAACTCTTTATTCTCATAATTCGTATGTGGAACTTGGTAGAGCTATAGTGCAACCATTATAGACGATTTTTAGGGCTTTTTATACCCATTGTACTTACATACTCACATGTTGGTTTGAAGATAAGTAATCCATTTATTAATCATTCAAATATATCTATGTGTTTGATGATTAATTGTTTTTCTTTTCTTCTTGTTAACATGTTAGGCTAAATTTATATATGTTTGCTTATGATTGCATGAAACTTAGTTGTGAACTCTAATTTATTGCTTCTTGTTAGTGGCGTGCACGTTAGGCATTAGAAAACTAGCTATAAGATATTACGTTATCATAGACGTCTAGTGAAACATGATTAGCATTAGATGAAAAACTCGCGTTTGGGAAGATAACTAATTAAGTATTTCATGCGCGTGGTTTAACTATTGGGTGGGAATAGTGTTTTCAAGAGCTACCTGCTTAGGTGATCATGTAGGTACGTTTCTGACCAATTCACAATTGAATAAGGGGAATACTTACACATTACACTAATGAGGGTGACAGGGCAACGGGTTAGAGGATGCATGATTAAGTGAGCACGTTTGTTTACCTATACGAGTTCCCTCTCTCAACATATTGATTTTACTTGCTTTCTAAAAAATATAAAAATATAAAAATACTCTTCTCTCAACCTTTAGATCTTAGTAAACATACAATTTGAACATACCTCACTATTCCCCTAGAGAACAATCAATCCCCCGAGTCTTGCCTATACTACACTAAAACGATTAGATACTCTGTCTAGGATGACAACTTCTGTGTTGTAATCCGCTACATCAATGTGAGAGTCTTCTACCGTTCTTTCGATCCTTAGTTGTTCTAAATAGGCTACGTTCTGCTTTGATACCTAGATATACTCTTATCGTTTCTCCTGTTAAACCCTACAACCTAACACGTAGCAAGTTTATGAAAATCATTTACCTAATTGTAAACCCCAAGCTCATATGTATTGCTATTTTTCCTTTGCTCTTGAAACTTCTTGGCTTGCACAACTGGCCTGATTGGTCATTACTTTTTCTAACACTGTGATCGGTCTTCCTAGAAAGGTGTTGTATGCATGTTGACGTGATCATTTGTTGCATCCAACTCTCTTGTAAAGCTTCTAAGTGGTTGGTGTGCTTCATTTTCTAGTGTTTGTTGGCCCTCCTCAATGTTAGTGATGTCTTCCACCTAGTCTTGTCTGAGGCGGTTATAGGTTATCTTTAATAAAGGAGATTGTAAGGTTTGCTCACCAGCTATTTTTAGTTAAAAACATATTAAAAGGGAAAAACAATATATTTTTTCAGGTGAGAAAATAACAAAAAATAGGTGGAGGTTTGTGGCTATTTCGTATCATGTCCCTACGAATGACGCCATGTTTACGTATGATAGGTAAAATGTGATTAAGAGATGTTTTGGGATGCTTGTGTTGTTCGGCTTCCCGTGTAGAACGGTAAGGACCAAAATAATGATTAAGAATCAAGATGGTTGGGTAACACTCAAACAAACCATAGGTGTGTGTTTACTATGTGAAATAGTATGTGTAAAATGTGTAAGAGAATGATATCCTTTTTTCATGTTTGGGATGCTCTTTATTTACAAAGGGGTATATAGGGTTTTAAAGATAGACCCGAGTAGATGATCAACGGCTATAAGCGAGCCACATGTTGATCATTTGATGGGAAGATGATGTATTAATTTACGTCTAGTTTTAATATTTATATTCTTCTGACTAACCTCCCTAGACTTAATATTAACAAATAATGTAGCCAATCATACGTAGCTAGTGAAATGTTAAGTATGGGTCGTTCACAAAGAGTGGGCAAACTAAAGTACTTTCTAAAGGTTCTATAGTTTATTTGGGGGGGGGTTCAACCTAAAAGGTTGGCATGATTTTGTTTTAACTAATTACTAATATAAACTAGAAAGCGAGTAAACTGGTTGTGTTTGTCATCAAGGAGTGGAAAGAGTGTCAGCCAAGTTAATACTACCATGTCTACTTAATTCATATTTACTTAATACAATGATCTAATTTATTTAAGTTGGTGATATATACTTAGTAAATAATGCCTGATGGTTATGGTTACCTTATTTTATAGTGTATATTTGTACCATGTTAGGACAAGAATAGCTAGGGGCCTAAAATAACACTATGCATGAATTCCTACAACTAATCTTAAGTGATTTATCTATGGTGTCCATGGTTCATGTTTTCATTAACCAACAAATCAGCTAACGGGATTAAGGGTGTCTCGATAAGGGGTTCTTGTTTACCCACCTACTTCCTACAGTTTGGTCCACCTCTAGAAAGCACCTATACTAACTTATATGCCTTGGTCACTTTGGTTTTAACTTAGGTTTAGGTCACATCGACCTAATAGGGCGAATTTGTTAATAGTCTTTGTACTGTCGTTACTGGCCCTAACATATTAATGATAAGGATTACAATGCAAAGAAAGGGCGTCAGGTCTCATAAACATAAATAATCTAAGCAACAAACTATTGTAATAAGCATAGATACTAGCATACTTTTGATCGATTAAAATATAATATTGTCCAAGAATTCATAAACAAACTAAATCAAAGTAAACATAAAATCAAAAATACATGATATTCATAATTCGGCTAACAACAAGGGTGTCAGACAATAATTTCAGTAGCAAAAGTTATAGTAATAATCAAACATACGATAAATGAAAACATAATGAATTCAAAAAATTAATTGTTTTAATATCGTAAACTTTGGTAGTTAATTTTTAAAAGG
This sequence comes from Tanacetum coccineum, assembly GCA_026074375.1. Lineage (NCBI taxonomy): Eukaryota > Viridiplantae > Streptophyta > Magnoliopsida > Asterales > Asteraceae > Tanacetum > Tanacetum coccineum. The sequence goes on from BQNB010026017.1 coordinate 40,297, forward strand.
ATTAATTATTGAAAATACTAAACTTTTTAACTTTGTTTATTTTGTAGATGAGTACAAATCAAACCACAAGAACTCAATCAGGTCAATTCTTGAAAACGAGAAATTGAATGGTAGAAACTTTTTGGACTGGTATAGCAACCTGATAATTGTCCTCAAGTATGAACAAAAGTTGAACCATTTAGAAGAGGCCTTACGTGAAGCGCCTCCTGCTACTGTAATTGCTGTTATTTGTAATGCCTACACTCGTAGGGTTAACGAATAACAATAAGTTGCTTGTCTTATGCTGGCAAGCATGAGTCCAAGATCCAAAAGAACTTGGAGGATCATACCGCATTTGACATCCTACAGGAACTAAAAACAATGTTCCAACAATAGGTTGAGCAAGAATTGTTTGAAACTGTCAAGGCATTTCATGCTTGCAAGCAGGAGGAGGGCCAATCTATTAGCACTTATGTGTTAAAGATGAAAGGCTACTTTGACCAAATGGAGCTCCTTGGTTACCTCATGACTCTAGTTCTTGGTGTGAACTCGATTCTTACTTCACTCTCCAAGGACTATGACCAGTTCATTCAGAACTATAACATGCATAGCATGCGAAAGACCATACTTGAACAGCATGTTATGCTAAAACTTGCAAAGAAAGGTATATCAAAGAAAGCACCGACAGTCCTAACTATAAGGAAAGGTCATATCCAGAAACCTAAACCTCAAGATCGAGGCAGATGAAAAGGAAAAGGAAAGAGTAAATTAGCTTACACCCCTAACCAGAAGACCCCCCCACCTGCAAAGAAGGCGCATCCTACTAAGGACGCGTGTGCCATCAGCTACTTAAAGCTTAGGACTTGGAGGAGGAACTATCCTCTCTAATTGGAAGAGTTGAAGAAGAGCAAAGCTAGCACATCTGGCAAATCATGTATCTTCATAATAGAACTCCACTCTTTTCCTAAAACTAATTCCTTGATTTATGACACTGGTTGAGGTACTCACATGTGTAATACAATTCAAGGGCTTAAGGGAAGTCAGAAGTTGAATAAAGGTGCTTTGGATCTATACGTTGGTGATGGCAATTGTGCAGCTGTCAAAGCTATATGGAGCTTTGATCTTAGCCTCCCTAGTGGAATGGTTCTTGTATTAGACAATTGACATTTTTCACCCTCTATTACTAGAGCCGTTAGTTTACTTTCATGTTTATGGGACAATGGGTTTATTCATAAATTAATGGATTATGGTGCTATTTCACTTTTTAAGGGATAATTTATTTTATTCTAATGATATTCCATGTGATGGTATTTTTAAGATTGATATGCATAATCATGTATCAAATGAGCGTTCTATTTACACATGTACCAACAAGAAATCCAAGCGCAACTTGGATTCTACTTTTCTATGGCATTGTTGTCTTGGCCATATAAACAAGAAATGCATTACGAAGCTACGACATGTTGGGCATCTTAAGTCAATTGATGATGAGTCATTTGACGTATGTGTATCTTATATATCTGGTAAGATGGCAAGAAAGCCTTTCACCCATGCAGTCAAAAGGGCTAATGAACTACTTATAATCATATATAGTAATGTGTATGGCCCATTTAGAGCCACATCTAGAGAAGGTACTAACTACTACGTTACTTTTACTGACGACTTCAATAGATATGGTTATGTTTACTTGATTAAACAAAAACATAAAGTCTTTGAAATGTTCAAGACATTCCAAAATGAAGTAGAAAATCAACCCAGAAAGACTATCAAAGCACTTCGATCAGATCGAGGAGGTGATGCGTATTTTCTTTTAAAATATATTTTTTTATCAAGTTTAAAATTTATAAAACTCGATCTGCCTAACGACGCACCAACGGGCAGAGAACCCGATCGTGGGTAGTATAGAATGGTAAATCCGAGGTCGTCCCAAGAGCTAATGTGTAATTAGTTTTAATTTGAAGTGTCACGTTTTGAAAATGGTTTTGAGTTGATTAAAATTAAAATTAAAAGAACAATGAAAATAAATACTAAAAGTAAAAGGATATGGAGATATCAGTGAGTATACGTGCTATCCTGTTATTTCATTACTATTATTATGAAGTCATTTTCCTGTGTAATGTCAAACTATGGTTTCATTACTGGTTTCTAAGGTCGATAGACTTGAATGTGTATATACAGTCTATTTTATACTCCCTGCGATTATAGGTTATCCAGGTTGCAGTGATTAATCCTAACTATTCCTAAAACATATCTAATAACCTGTAAAGATTATATTTATACATCTAGAATTATAGGAACTTAAGTATTGTCCTTCTAAAATCGTGCTAAGGATACGCTTCTGGCTTAACTAGTTAACGGAAATTGCCTTTGATTTATTGAACATGTTGACTAGTAGGTGAATCTAGATAATTCAACAAGTAATGTTCTGATTCCATTGGATAGTTGGACAAGTGGACTACTAGTATATAAATTACCATTAAGCAGTAAGTGGGTAAAGTCTCTATGAGCTAGGGTTTAACAAGATCACCATTGCTTTAATCCCTAAGATAGATTATAATCAAGTAATAAGGATGCTTTATGTGGATGCTTTAATTGTGACAGAATTAATGTGTCTAGGTCTTAGGATGAAGTCCCGCCTAAGTCTAAGAATGATATTCCTCTTCGAGATAAGTAATCATTGCACTAAATAAACAAACCAAAGTTCTAATCAGATTAATAATGGCTAATACAGTTTTCTATCATAAGGCTCGACCGCTCTTTTATCTTCTGTAAATTTTCTTGCGTGGGTTAAACTGTCTTGAATTGATTGTAGTCACCAAACAAACCCGTGCCAGTCTCTCAGGCTGAAACCCTCTTTTTACCTGTTAGGATTATGATTAGTACTAACATAGGATTAGCATAGGTTTGGCTTAGATTAGAATTAACTTAGATTAGATAAACCAAAATATAAATAAATTGAGAGATTTAACCTTACTTCAAGTGTTCGACACCCTACTTACCACGAATCTACCACTGACTGGGTACACTGCCCGTTAAAGTGTTGTTTTTGGTTAAGTTGGCAAAATATAAATTTAAAACTTGAACTATCATAAATAAACACCATACAATGACACATCAGTGTTACACCGTAACATTCTTCTAAATTTACACTTTAAGTCCTTTTTCCTTTATTCCTTGTCACTTTCCTGTATTTCACCTGAAAACTACAAAATGATAGAAAGTATCTCGTTTTCGAGCATTAGTGAAACTTTTTCAGGTAATATAGGGGGTAATTTGACACTAAAAAGTATTAAATAATTGATGTTATCAAATATCCCCCCACTTGACTTCTGCTTGCCCTCAAGTAGAACCTGTTAGAACTTTTCGTAAAAAGATTTTTTAAGAATAACTTCAAGAAATGAATTTATAAAATTCTCATGCTAGAAAATATCAAAGCCGAACACCTCATGAAAAGGGGATAAAAAGTCACTCGGCTCTCCACTAGTCTAAGTGTTTCATTTTTGGGGTGATTGCTCAATTGCACAGTCATAGCATGTATTCTATCATAAGCTTGGAAAGTACACAAATCTGCACCAGTTAGAATTAGGGTCCAAATAATTCTCAAAGGCAACAAGGGTAATATGGTTTTAAAGGGTGATAAAGGGGGTTAGGATAGACATGGGATACACATTTAATAGTTTTTAATAAAAACACAAAACAAATAGTCTAAAATAATCTAAGGTTATCATAACTAGCTACTGTTCATCCATGGGTCCAAGAGTTTAAGTATGAAAATCCGATCTTCAATAATGGGCTACTAGCTCCATTCTTCATGAGTATTAAGATGACTTGGTGTAATAATGGGCTACTACCTCCATTTTATTGGGATGTCTTGGTGCAATAATGGGCTACTAGCTCCATTTTTTTAATTTTTAATTTTGCACCATCTTTACATTTTTAGCACATGGGTAGCTTTTTGTTTCACCCTCTTTTCTTCATTTTCTTCATAATATGCAAATGTTACAGGAGTTTATATCTTTAATTATTACCCCTGCAACATCTGATATTATACGCACATCCCCCGACTTGAGATAAAAAATGTCGAAAGTGGTGATATAGGAGGAAACCGAACAACTCGACTAAGTGGAAACCTAACAACTTAGCTTTTGTGGAAGCCGAACAACTCGACTAAGTGGAAACCGAACAACTTGGCTTTTATGGAAACCGAAAAACTCAAGTTTTTCAAAATTATACGATTTATTTCGTTGACTTGTAAAATCCCGTAAAACATTTATTTGTTTTTCCTGGTTTTGTCAAGAATTGTAAAATCCCGTGTAGTTTCATAAATTAAAACACTTAAAAGACAACTTAATTAAACACAATTACTTTCTACCACCGTCCGATCAACCAAGTAATCTTTTAACATACACATTTCTCAATGACGACTCTTATTGACAAAGCGATTCTTTTGGGTGTCGCCAAACGCTTCCACCTATTTGGTAAAGGATATTTATGACTTTGGAAAGCAATAAGGAGTTAATACATGAAGAATAGACAACATGGACGAATGATCCTTGGATCCGTTGAAAATGGTCCACTTACTTGGCCTTCAATTGAAGAAAATGGAGTGACAAGGCCAAAGAAATATTCTGAGTTAACTCCTACGGAAGCAATTCAAGCCGATTATGATATCAAGGCAACAAATATCATTCTCCAAGGATTACCACCTGAGGTCTATGCCTTAGTAAGCAATCATAAAGTCGCCAAGGAACTTTGGGAACGAATTCAACTTCTCGTGCAAGGAACTTCATTGATAAAGCAGGAAAGGGAGTGTAAGCTTTATGATGAATTTGATAAGTTTGCTTAAAAGAATGGGGAATCACTTCGTGACTTCTACTTAATATTTTCACTGCTACTCAATGACATGAACATCTACAACATGAAACTGGAACAATTTCAAGTGAACACAAAGTTTTTGAATACCCTTCCTCTTAAATGGAGAAAATTTATGACAGATGTCAAACTAGTTTGAGACTTGCACACAACCAACATCGATTAGCTTCATGCTTATTTGGGACAACATGAATTTCATGCAAATGAGGTTCGTTTAATGCATGAACGCAATTCAGACCCGCTTGCTTTGGTTGTAACTCATCAGATGACCCAGTCTCCTTATCAAACTCATCAAAATTCACACCAAAACACTCAATTTCAACCACAAGTTTCATCATATCAGTCTCCACAGTATGGTTTACCTTATCAGTCTCAACAATTCTCAACTCATCAATTATCAACACGTCTTTCAATCACTTATCCATCCAATGATTATCAATCATTAATTCACCACAACATTTATTCTCCATCATCATCTATACCTCAATTAGAATATCCTCCCTCAGTTGATCAACAATCTGAATTTTTGCAACAAGAATCAGGTTTAATTGTTCCAGTGTTCCAGAAAGGTGATGATCCTATTGATGCCATCAATCACATGATGTCGTTTTTGACTGCTGTCGTCACTTCCCGTTATCCCACTACCAATAACTAGCTGAGAAACTCGTCAAACCCTAGGCAACAAGCTACCATTAATAATGGAAGAGTAACATTACAACCAATTCAGGGGAGACAAACTTCTGTAGCTATAGGTACTTCAAGGACTTATACTCCGGGGGCAAGTGGAAACAATTCTGGAAAACAAAGAGCAGTTATCTGCTACAACTGCAAAGGGCAAGGTCACATGTCCAAACAGTGCAACAAACCAAAGAGGAAAAGGGATGATTCGTGGTTTAAGTTATAAAGTGTTGTTGGTTTATGCTCGAAGCAAGTGGTCAAATTTACAATGAGAGGAACCGCATTTTTTGGGCAGATCCAGGAATTCCAAAAGGTCAAGCCACACAAACTGTCATAACTCACAATGCTGCTTATCAAGCTGATGATTTGGATGCATATGACTCTGACTGTGATGAACTTAACACTGCCAAAGTTGCTCTCATGACGAATTTATCTTACTATGGTTAAAACGCTCTTTCTGAGGTACACAATCATGATAATGTGAATAATGATATGACTAATCAAGTTGTGCAGGCTATGCCGTCTTCTGAACTTAAAAAGTTTGTGAACCATTCCGATACTGTAATAACCATGTGATAGCAATACCATTCCTTATTCTCAGTATCTGATTGAAACACACCAGGTATTGTTCAAAATTCTCAACTCTTCAACTCCTTCTGCACAACAAGATGATTTGATATTATCTGTGACTGAACACCTAAAAACCCAAGTAGTTCATTGTACCAAGACAAATCTGGAAAATAAAAGTATCAATGATACTTTAACTGTTGAGCTTGAAAGATTAAAGAACAAGTCAAAGTGTTGAAAGAAGGACAAAACGTTGATTTAAAGAGTCAAGATAACGTTTCGGAATCATGTGCACAGTTTGTAGAGATTGATCATCTTAAACGAACTCTTTTAGAACATTTAAAAGAAAAGGAATCTTTATTACAAATGGTTACTCTTCTCAAAAATGATTTTAAGAAAGAAGAATCTAGAAAGCTTGATAGGGAAATAACCATAGAAAAGCAGATCAAACACCTAGATAATATCGTTTTTAAAAGAGATTATCTCTCAAACAGTTCACAAAGTGTCCAACCGTAGTTTTTCAATGATAATACCTACTAAAACAAGCTTTTAGGTTTTCAAAATCCTTTCTATCTGAAGAAAAGCTCAGCATTGGAACCTATGCTATCAAATGTGTGATATACTTTAGAAAACCCATCCTATTGTTGATCCCTGACTCAGAAGAACCTTAACACTTGCTGAAGAAGTCGATCAAAACTACTTTAAAAACAGAAGGATAATATGAAGCAAGAAAAGATAAAACAATTGATACTCGCCTACACCAATCGATTATTGCTGGCTCTTAACCCAACTTTATAAAATTTTGAAAACAACTGATTTTTCCAACACTGAATTATCTGCTGAAATCACCATTCGGTCGCATAACCTGTGTAGTTCCTCCAAACCCATCTTTCCTGATAGGCCCCCAATGTTATAGGTCCTAAAGAACTTCTAAATGTCACATGGTTAATACGAGTTTGAAGAAACTTAAATACCATCTTGCTAACTTTTGATGTGGTAGTCAAAAAAGAATCATGCCCACCACTATCACTGAGGGCACATAGGTGTTTGCGAACATACAAAAGCTTGTAGTTATGTGGGTATGAAATAATTCCATTTGTAAAAGCTCTGAAGGACTTATTTAGTACATTCAACCAACAATTGGTTGATGAACTTGTTGAAAGTCCAAAATTCTTCTATTAAATAAACAGGCTTTGAACAACATCGTGTAGAGTCATCAAAAAACATTAAAGTTAAATGAATCAATGCTGAACAAAATGAACGACATCTTGGAACAAGTGAAGAGCAAAGAAATTGTGAACTTGAAATGTAAATTCCTCCTATGGGATAATTCCTTACGTAATGTGCAATGAAATTGAAAAGTGTCTCAAACATAAGACGAGCTCAAAAATGATTTTGTTGAAAAAAGAGATCTACGATAAAACTGTTCAAAAGGTTACTTACAACTACACTTGAAAAACATTGTCATTTTCGTTAGAAGTTGATACTCAACTTAATCAGGAAAATTTTCAAAGGGACAATTCAATTTCAAATCAAAGTGCTCCAAGTTTTTATCAATTGTTTGAATTAAATGAATTGAAAGCTCAGTCCCAAAAGAAAGACATAGTCATAAAGAGGTTGAAAGAGAGAATTAAATCTCTCAGTGGAAATATGGATAAGGATAAGATCAACCAGGACTTAGAAGAGATTGAAACCATAAATATTGAATTGGATCATAGGATGACAAAGCTTATTGCTGAGAATGAGCATTTAAAACATACCTATAAGCTACTTTATGACTCGATTAAACCAGCACGTGTTCGATCAAAAGAACAATGTGCTGACTTAACTAATCAAGTTAATCTAAAGTCCTGAGACAATATCTAATTTTAAATGCTTGTCTTCATGAAAAACTTTTGGTAATTACACTACTCAAGGAAGAAATAAGGAAACTCAAATGAAATGATTTAGCCTAATATGAAGTTACACATCATCCTGAGTGATCCAGAGATTAATACGGAACAATAACCACCTAAAATTGTTGAACAAAAGGTCAGCTCACTCTGCCTATATTAAGCACACTCAGGAAGAAGCTACAGTTCTTAGGGATCTAGTCGATCATATTAAAGCAAACTATCCCCTAGATCCAACCTTAGAATCTGCCTGTAAGTATACTAAACTAATTCAGGAGTTGCTTTCAAAAATTAGTAAAACCTGTCATAGTATCAACAATTCCGGGGAACAATTAGTGGTTGTGACCCTAATGAATAAAGTCAAAAGAGTTAGATTCACTGAGCCTGTCACATTCTCAAGAAACACAATCACAAAAAGGCCTCTACATCAAACCTAGCTTCTAACAAACCAATGTTGTCTTCTACAGGAGTAAAACCATCTACTAGTGCTTAGCCGGATCACAAGCCTTCAGCAAAAAACAAAGAAAGATAAGATTCAGCAAACACAAAGTAGTACTCAACAGAATAAAGTAGAAGCCCACCCTAGGAAAGTTAAATCTAGTTTGGAAAATAAAGCTCATGTTGTTGCACCTAAAGAGAGTTGATCCTGTGCACACTCCAAGCAACTGCGAATTCTGAACTTAATTGTTAAGTGTAATGGTGCATGCTTCTGATATCATGATTTATGTGTTCTAGATTATATCAATAATGTGAATGCTCATGCAAAATCTAAATCTGCTAAGAAACAAACAAAGAGAAAAGTTTGGAAACCAACAGGAAATATGTTTACAACTATTGGATATATATGGAGACCTTCTGGTCGGACCTTTACTATTGTAGGAAATGCGTGCCCTTTAACTAGGATTACCACTACTACTGAAGCGCCCCTTAGGAAACCAGTTGTTCTACATAATGAAACATCTAAACCTGCTGTAACATTGGTCTATTCATGGAAACCTAGAATTCTAAACTAATGTTCCTGTTAGCCAATCTAAGGTTTTCAATCTGTATCTTCTAACAATAAGGAACCCAATAAATCATAGGGTATCCATAATTTTTGGATGTTCCATCTTCCCTCTCTTAATAAATTTAGGTCGTCTAATTACCCCCTGGTATTTGGACTCATCCCGCTGCTTCCAAGCAAATGACGTAGATCGCGTCTCTCACCAATTTCATCAATAAATTTTTGGGTACAGTCAAATTCAGAAATGATCATGTGGCAAAGATTTTGGGATATGGTGATTATCAGATTGGGATTGTTACGATGTTAAGGGTTTACTATGTGGAAGGACTTGGACACAACTTATTCTCCGTTGGACAGTTTTATGATTCGAACCTTGAGGTTGCTTTTCGTCAACACACCTGCTTCATTCGTAATTTAGAAGGTGTTGATTTATTGACTGGATCTTGAGGCAACAATCTGTATACTCTGTCTCTTGGAGACATGATGACGTCTTCTCCCATTTATCTCTTGTCAAAGGCCTCAAAGACTAAGTCCTGGCTATGGCACCGACGTTTGTCTTATCTAAACTTTGGTGCAATCAACCATTTAGCTAGACATGGTCTTGTTCGAGGTATCCCGAAGCTTAAATTTGAAAAGGACCATTTGTGTTCTGCATGTACAATGGGTAAGAGCAAGAAGAAACCCTACAAACCTAAATCTGAAGACACCAATCAAGGAAAACTCTATCTGTTACACATGGATCTTTGTGGACCAATGCGTGTCGCAAGTGTTAATGGAAAGAAGAACATCCTTGTCATTGTCAATGATTACTCATGATTCACATGGGTTAAGTTCTTAAGGTCAAAAGATGAAGCTCTAGATTTCATAATCAAGTTTCTTAAGATGATCCAACTGTGGCTGAAAGTACCTGTTCGACTTATTAGAACAGATAATGGAACTAAATGTGTTAATCAAACGTTGTGTGAATATTATGAGAAGGTTGGTATCTCTCACGAAACATCTGTAGCTCGCTCTCCACAGCAAAATGGTGTCGTTGAAAGACGGAATCGTACGCTAATTGAAGCTGCTCGCACAATGTTGATTTATGCAAAAGCTCTGTTATTTCTATGGGCTAAAGCAGTGGCTACCGCATGTTACACCCAAAATCGTTCCATCATACGCCTTCGTCACGGCAAAACACCATATGAGCTTTTACATGACAAACTTCCCGACTTATCTTTCTTCCATGTATTTGGTGCACTCTGCTATCCAACGAATGATAGTGAGAATTTGGGCAAGTTACAACCAAAGGCTGATATTGGTATTTTCATTGGTTATGCACCCACGAAGAAAGCATTTCGAATTTACAACCGACGTACCAGACGAATCATTGAGACAATTCATGTAGATTTTGATGAGCTGACTGCGATGGCTTCTGAACACAGCAGTTCAGGACCCGCACTTCATGAAATGACTCCTGCAACAATCAGTTCAGGACTCGTGCCAAACCCTCCTCCTTCAACACCGTTTGTACCACCTTCGAGAACTGACTGGGATATGTTGTTTCAACCGTTGTTCGATGAATTACTCAATCCCCCACCTAGTGTTGATCACCCAGCCCCTGAAGTCGTTGCTCCAATTGATGAAGTAGCAGCTCCAGAACCCGCTGTATCAACCGGTTCACCTTCCTCAACTACAGTTGACCAAGATGCACCATCACCAAGTAACTCTCAAACAACACCCGATACCCAACCTCCCGTCATTCCTAATGATGTTGAAGAAGACAATCATGATATTGAAGTTGCACATATGGGTAATGATCCGTACTTTGGTATTCCAATTCCAGAAGTTCCTTCTGATCAATCTTCATCATCGGATTCTATTCATACAATTGTGCAACCCGATCACCAAATTTCTGAACACAATAACAAATGGACTAAGGATCATCCACTTGAAAATATAATCGGTGAACTCGCTAGACCAGTTTCCACAAGGCTGCAATTACATGAGCAAGCTCTTTTCTGTTACTACGATGCTTTCCTCACTGCTGTTGAACCCAAGACGTATAAAGATGCTTTGACTCAAGCTTGCTGGATCGAAGCAATGCAAGAAGAACTCAATGAGTTCGAACGTCTTGAAGTATGGGAGCTCGTACCTCGACCGGATAATGTTATGGTTATTACTTTGAAGTGGATATATAAAGTGAAACTAGACGAACTGGGAGGTATACTAAAGAACAAAGCTCGATTAGTGGCTCGTGGTTACCGTCAAGAGGAGGGAATCGATTTTGAAGAGTCTTTTGCTCCGGTTGCAAGATTAGAGGCTATAAGGATTTTTCTCGCGTTTGCTGCTCATATGAACATGGTCGTCTACCAAATGGATGTGAAGACAGCGTTTCTGAATGGTAATCTGTGGGAAGAAGTTTATGTTAGCCAGCCGGATGGGTTTGTGGATAAAGATAAACCAAATCACGTGTACAAGCTTAAGAAAGCTCTTTATGGGTTGAAACAAGCTCCACGCGCGTGGTATGACATGTTGTCTTCATTCTTGATATCCCAAGACTTCTCCAAAGGCTCAGTGGATCCCACTTTGTTCATACGCAGAGACGGCAAGGAACTACTTCTGGTACAAATATATGTCGATGATATTATCTTTGCTGCATCTACACCTGAACTTTGTGACCTATTTGCTAAAATCATGTGTTCAAAATTTAAGATGTCAATGATGGGAAAATTTTCATTTTTCTTAGGATTACAGATTTTTCAAAATCCCAGAGGCATCTTTATTAACCAGTCAAAATATGCCCTTGAATCTTTAAAGAAATATGGTTTTGACTCTTGTGACCCAGTGGATACTCCAATGGTGGAGAAATCCAAACTGGATGAGGATAAAGAAGGGAAAGCCGTTGATCCGTCACACTATCGCCCGGTATTAGGCGCTGCCTACCGAAAAGCACTTAAATGCAGTAAAAAAGATATTTTGATATCTAAAAGGAATCGTTAATCGGGGTTTATGGTATCCGAAGGATTCTTCGATTGCTCTAACAGCATTTGCAGATGCGGATCATGCTGATTGTCAAGATACACGCCGTAGCACATTTGGTATTATGCAATTTCTGGGAGATAGACTTGTTAGCTGGTCATCCAAAAGGCAGAAAAGCATTGCGATATCTAGTACGGAAGCTGAATATATTACTATGTCGGGATGTTGTGCTCAAATTCTTCGGATGAGATCACAGCTTACCGACTATGGCCTTGG
>BQNB010026018.1:0-52500 GCA_026074375.1 Tanacetum coccineum
TTGAGTTATCCCAAAACTCCGAGCCAAATTTCAAGGTGAACGGTCATCGAATTAAGCACTACTTTGGAGGGGTCGTACCAAAATTGGTTGTCCCAGATCTCCAAACCTTCCCCAAGGAAAAATGAATTTGAGGATTGGGTCAAGCTTAGTGACCCTAAACAAGTGCTTCGTGGGAGGCACCCCATGCTTATCCTTAGTTATATTATGTAGTAATAAATAAGTGTTTTTTTGTTATGATGAGGCTCGCCTCTACCTTTCTCGTTTGCTTGTGTTTTGTGTATATATCCAGGATTGCTCAGATTTTGAAGCCTCTTGTGCTCGTGGTTTTGTCCTTCAATCACAAAAGCTTTAAATCCTCAGCTTCATTTGGGAAATCCAATATCCTAATCTTATCGACTAACGTTTATCTTTAAGCATACTTAATAAACGGCTTAGGATTTGCATAGAGGCCCTTCTTAAAACATTGAGGATAATGTTTAATTCTAGTATGGGGGGATCTATCGATTTGATTATTCCTACAGCCGTTGTTTTCACGTAATCCCATTTTTACCAACAAAATTCCAAAAAATGAAAAAAATTTAAAATTTTTCAAAAATAAAATAAGTGTTTTGTCACAATTTTAACTTTCCTGCTGGGTAGAATAAGAATAAATTTTGACCCGATCGAGCGTGTTGAGCTCTAGCTTGTTCCATAACTTTTTGGCTAAGCGTTCGCCAAAATCCACGAAGAACGAAAAATGATAGTGTTAATTATGAGTGGGATGCTAAACAAAGATTATTTGGAAATCCTAAGAGCTCATGTATGTAATTTGTGGCTTTTTCTCCCATAAGCTCTTAACCGGACTAATATACGTGCTATTTTTGGAGATTAAGCTTAAATCAACAATTTTTATGTAGTATATAGCAAAAATTTTAGTCTTAGTTCAAACTTATACTTGAATTTTTCAAAAATAAGTCTTCTAAAAAAAATCAAAATATAATAATAAAAGTTGTGGGCTGATAAAAGTTTACTACCTCTTGCCGGCTCACAACCGATGTTGCAGCCTTCTAAAAGGTCGAGGGTTACAATTGCATAAATGTTTAATATTAAGTTTAAATTAATAAATAGATTTCTTTTTGTTAAATTCAAATATGTTTTTGAACTTTGACTATTATATTTTAAAAGCTATGTATATACGGGAAACCTGAGAGTTTTTGAAACCTAAGGTCCGTGAGTCCCGATACTAGTCTCTGTGGGGTGTCAGTTAGCCGCAAGGTTGGGATGTGCCGAGATGAAAATTGCTACATGGGATGATCTCGCCTTCAAACTCATTATTCTCGGGTGGAACATGAAGCATAGAATTTTGAAAAACGTTGATCCACTTTTGAAATTCAAAATAGCACATTCACCTAAGATATAATAATTGTCGGGGGTGCAAAGTTCACAAGTTGCAAATATGTATAGTGTTAGCATCTTTACTAATATTTAACTATGATTTCGTTTTAAGCTTGGTTTGGACAAGTGAAAAGTCAGGAACGATGAATTTATCTTTTTTTGGGGGGATTCTCGGATCGAAATGCATCTTGTTCTATGATCCCTAACAGTTATGGAAATAACGAAAGTCGGAATATTCTAATTAAAGTTTACTCAAAAAAAAATTTGGAAAAAGTTTTGAAAATAGGAAAATGGGGTGTTTTAAAGCTTGTGATTTCTTAAATCTCCCCACAAAAGTCTTTGCTGCTTTTCAAAGATTTAGTTTGGGGAAGTTCTGAGGTATTTCATTTTAGAGCATATAATATTGCGTGAGGACACGGCAATCACTTAGTTTGGGGAATTTTGATATGTGAGAAATCACATATCTTTATTAAATCCAAAATGGCCCTTAAATGATCAAAATGTGCAAATATATGCTTGTATTTGTGTATTTTGTTGTTTGTGTATGTGTAGGTACGGATAATGCAAATATCACAAGAAAACGGTCAAAGACGGACAAACACGAACACAAGAATGGAAAAAGTGCACAAGAGCCGGGAGTTTGATAGCAAAAAGGTCATCAAAAGTCAACCCTTAGTCAACCATTGGTCAACTCATAAAAGACAAAATCCTCAAAATACCCAAAATGCCCTAAATGTTAAACCAAATTTCATTAAAAATCCTAAACCCTAACACCGTTAGTCTTTTGGACTAACGGCCGTTAAATATCTATGTATAACCATTTACCCCATTTTACCAAAACCCATTACCCGGTCTAAGCCCATTTTCCCCTTTTGAAATTACCCAGGCCCAAGTCAACTGAGTTTAAACTCAGTCAAGCCAACGGTTAAAAACTGGCGCGTAACTCTTTTAAGAGTTACTGTTCATCGTCCCTAACCCTGAGATAAACCAGGGTAAAATAAACTCAAGCAAGGCTGTTAGAGATCCCTATCACCTTACCCCGCTCCTCTTAGTCACGTACACATCATGACATCCTTCTAAAAGTGCCACGTTGGTGATCTGTCACATCACACACATGATTAAATGGCCAAGATCAAAAGTTGTTGATAAAATTGATGATTTAAAGGTGGGGATTTATTCCTTGGGCTCTACTCAAGATTTCACTCACAAAAGAAGCACACCAAAGGCACCTCAGCTCTCCTCATTTCACTATAAATAGAGATAGATAGTTAGATAGAAATGGGTCTCCAATTATGCTTTAAAATTGGTTTACCACTTTATCTTTCATGTAATTTACTTTCCAGCAATTTAATTACCTTGTCAATTTCTTTTCCTGTATTGTAACCTTAATTTTCAATAAATAAATAAAAATCCAAAAATATTGTCCATTTCCATTGTACTGTTTCATTCAATCTTCTCAAATTACTATTTCAATCATTCATAGTTGTGTTCTACTGCTTCATTTGAGTTTTGCTTAAGCTGGTTTGAGCTTTTAGATTAGACGTTTAGAGTTCTCCTTTTGAATTTGAAGATTTGGAATATGGTTTTGGTATTTAGATATATAAGCTTGCTTAAGCTTGGGTAATAATTGGTTTGAATCAGAGTTATAGCTGGACCTAGGTGTAACACCCCCCATTTTTACATATAGCAGCGGATGCTAATCTGTGGTATTACTTCAAGGTACAACAGTCATAATCATAGAAAACGAATAAAAAAGAGTCGTTTTTGAAAATAAGTTATCATTCATTATTTCTTCAGAGTTTTTACAAACTAGAGGTTCCCAAAATCTATACAATAAAGTTTGAATGATAACGGTTTTTCCATCTTCATGTCCTCGCCACTCCATGCCATTAGTAACCTGAGATAAAACATGCTAAAAAGTCAACACAAAGGTTGAGTGAAATCCATAGGTTTAAGTTTAATAATTTAAATGCAAGTGCGATATTGGGTTACGTTGATATACACTCGTTATTGAAAAACATATTTGTTATTGCCATTAGCTCATGAATCCGAAGCCTTAGGGTATGGTGATACGTTATAGCCCCTGCGGGTACCTTTGCCAAAATACCCGCGTGATTTCTAATGATGTGCAATTGGTTATCGTAATTGGATACACCAACGGAGTGTCCAGCCCAAATAGATCTATTCACAACTTTCGTGCTTACTACGAAGAGTAATTAACGGTTCATGATTATGGGGACTTAAAGGCAAAGTAGTTACTTAGGCAATAGTAAATATATAGAAATAATTAAATTCGTGTTTATAGCATGTATCCCCCTTGCGGGTTTATAAAAAGATTGAAATGTGAGGCTATGAACTCACCTGAACGGTTATAGGGAAGTTGATAGCAAATGTATATGAAACGAAAGTAACGGCTTCGTCACGGGCAACCTGGGGTAATATATGTCAAGTCTTAGTTTGATTGGAATAATGTAAGAATTTTACATCGATGTCGGTTTTGATATTAAAATTATCATAACACCGTTCGGGCCATCATAATTCAGAAGTCATTCAGTAAACGTTTGAGGAGCTAGGGCACTTTAAATCGTAAACCCAACAACCAGTCAGAAAAACGATACCAGATGAAACTCCTTAATATGAAGCTCCCTAGTATTGTGGTATGATATGAATCCGGGACATGATTTTTGAAAGCACATCGATGATGAATGATATAATAGTTATAACATAAGCAGTTTTAAGCATTTTATTCAATATCTGGAAATGTTAAAAGCACGTCAGCGTTAATTAAAGTTATGTCTTGTAATGTTTGAACGTGTTTTTTGATCCTTTTTTCAAAATGTTACATTTTAGACCCTTGATTTTGAAAAGTGCAAAATACCCTTGGAGTTTGCACTTTTATGACTTTGGTCCCTCAAGTTTAAAAGATATACCAAGTAAACCTTGTACTTTAAAAAGTGACATAATAGACCCTTGTAGTTATAACTTTGATAAAATGACACTTTTAGTCCTTTTAGTTATAAGTTTCTGAAAGTTACGAAAAAATTATAACCACTTGCCTGGATAATTTTATAAAACATGTCCCAAATTGCCAAGCATGCTTATTTTAACATTTCAATAAACATTTATAATTATAATAAATAAAATATGAAGATTTAACACAACGCAATTTAAATAAACTATTCGTTAAGCTGAGGGAAGTAAAACGGTCTATTAGGGCTTTTAAAATGAAAATGCGCGGTTTTAAGCTCAAATATTCTTTCATGACTTTATCAAAGAACATTATTTCAATGTTAGATAAGCCTTATTGGATATATTAAATACACGATAGTTTACAAGCTTACTTATAGATTAGTAAAAACTAAGAAATTCGGGGTTCGAGGGTGTAACGGTTTTGAGCAAAAGGTAGAACCACATAGGGTTTGATCAAAGCTTATATTATGATTTTAAAGCAATGATCATATGAACATTATAAAGGTATTAATACATAATATAAGCTTAGAGAACCTGGTCTTGAGCTTATAGCTTAGAAACGGGTCAGAATCGGGACTTTTAGCTTCGTACGTCCAGAATAACGACTCCCGGGATTCGTTTCTTGGTTTTTTTTGCTTCTTTCTGTACTTGAAAGCCGTCTTAAGATCACTTAGATCTATTAGGAGCAACAGGATTTCCTACTTATGTAAGGATTTATAGAGGAGGAAGTGGGGGATGAAGAAAAATGAAGAGTTATGGCTTCTATTTATAGTCATTTGAAGGTGAGGAGGTTAAGGAACCCTTAGGATCTGATCTTGACACGTGTATGGGATAGTATATGATGTGTAGAGTCTAGTAGATGTGGTGTATAATCTAGAAACTAGCTTTGGTGAGGTGTTTACCCCTTCTTTGCCGCGACTATGCACTAGAAGAAACAAGAAGATCAAGTGCATTTTAAACAATATAAATGGAGGAAAATTTTGAAGAGAGGTGCTTGTAAGCTGCTTAGGAATGAAGTAGCTTAGTCATGGAGGTGCTTGGTTGCAAGAAAAATAGTTAAAATGGGTCATTTTGCAAGGGTTTGTATTTCGGGTTCATTTAGGGTTCATAAGGGTTCGGTTAGGTTTTCTTGCTTGTAAACTCCTGTACATTATTAGGAATGATAGGTTACTGATCCTAAGGCTTATATTAAGGATTATAATCAAAAGTTGAGAGGTGGTTTAGGTTAAAATGGGTAGAAAATGAGTAAACGGGTCAAAGTTCAATTTAGTGCACAATTAGGGCACAATTAGGGTTTTCTGGATTTGTTTCTTGTATAATTGATGTTAGAATATGGTATTATAATGGAATATGTTTTGAGAAGGTTATAATTGAAAATATGTTATTTATAACATATTTGGGAGTTGTTTTAACAGGTTATATGATAAAAGTCCAAAAACAGTCATGGTTTTAGAAACTAGCTCGGTTGTTAGGATTAGGGTTTTGAATTAGGTTTTGAGTAGAAATAGATATGAAGCCTTATGAATGGAATATTGAGGGTTTATTATTTTATAATGATGATATCTGTACACAAGTGATGGTGAAGAAATTAAAATGAAAACGGAGGTAAAACGGCTATTTTGGAAAAATCATGCTTAATAACTTAGTACAGTGAGAATTTTAGAAGACTTGTACTTTGACTTGAAGGAGATTTTATATTTTCAAACGAATGTTATATGCTTGTGCATAGCTTTAGTTCTTGTTCATTCACTTTAGAATGTTAATCCTTCATAGGAATTAGGGTTTAGAGCAATTCGATAATGGTTTAAAAGCTGATTTGATATAACGTTGCAATGGTAACATTATAGAATAATTACTTTGAAAAATGATATATGATATTGACTTGATATATTATGATGATTTGCTTTGACATATATGAAGATAGGATTGTCATATGTAGGTTCCTGAGCCCGTTAACTTTAGTTATGCAAGAAATATTGCATATTGAGATATTGGCAAAGTAAGTAATGTAATAAAGCGAAAAATTTCCCTGAAAAAGGTGAGTTCATATATAATTGATAGATTGTACATCATCTAACGTAAATAGAGGATATTACATTATGAAATTAGGTTTGTTATAAGTCCCTCCACCCCTTAAAGAAATCTCATCCCGAGATTTAATTAGATTTCGAAAAGATGATTGAAAACAGATGAGGATATTTTGGCACAATTTCATCTTCGCGTTCCCCAATCGTAACCACGTCCTCTTTTAGAGTCCATCGTACTATGATTATAGGAATACACTTCGCTTTAGCTAGCATTGATTTCAACCACGTCCAGTATCTCCACTGGTTCTTCTATAAAGTTGAGTTTGTCGTCGAGTTGAAGTTCTTTCATTGGAATAATAAGAGATTCATCGGATAAGCACTTCTTAAGATTAGAAACATGGAAAGTATTGTGGATACTACTAAGCTCTTCAGAAAGCTCTAGTTTATACGCCACTAGGCCAATTCGTTCAATAATTTTAAATGGTCCAATGTATCGGGGATTAAGCTTTCCTCATTTTCAGAATCGAAAGATACCCTTATGGGGTGATACTTTTAACATAACACGATCGCCAACTTGAAATTCTAAAGGCTTTCGCCTTACATTGGCGTAACTTCTTTATCGATCTCTTGCAGCTTGCAAGCGTTGACGAATTTGTACGATCTTTTTAGTGGTTTCTTGAATTATTTCTGGTCCCGTAAGTTGAGAATCTCCAACTTTGGCCCAGCAAACAGGTGATCTACACTTTCGTCCATAAAGTGCTTCGAACGGTGCTGCCTTGATACTGGCATGATAACTGTTATTGTAGGAAAATTCTACCAATGGTAAATGTTTATCCCATCCTTTCTCAAAATCTATAACACAAGCTCGTAGCATGTCTTCGAGTGTTTGGATGGTTCTTTCACTTTGTCCATCGGTTTCAGGATGATATGTTGTACTCATGTCTAGTTGAGTACCCAAAGCATTTTGCAATGATTGCCAGAATCTGGATGTGAAATGACTGTCACGATCCGAGATGATAGAGATTCATACGCCATGTCGAGAAACTATATCTTTGATATATAACCTTGTAAGAGTTTCCATACTATCAGTTGCTCGAATGGGTATGAAATGTGCTGATTTGGTAAGACGATCGACAATGACCCAGATGGCATCATGTCTGGTTGAGGTTTTGGGTAGCTTTGTAATGAAATCCATTGTTATCCTCTCCCATTTCCACATAGGAATTTCCCCGTTTACCAATAGGCCGGATGCGTTGAACATTCTGCGTTAACTCTAGAACATAGATTCAAACACTTGCTAACATATTCTGCGATGATTGCCTTCATGTTAGGCCACCAATAGAGTTTCTTTAAGTCGTGGTACATCTTATCAGAACCCGGGTGAATAGAATATTTTGATTTATGAGACTCATGCATGATTAAGTCTCTTAAACCGCCAAAAAGTGGTAACCAGCTTCGGTTTTTGATACAACGAGTTCCATCAGGACGAATTTCAAATGATTTGTCCATTCCTCGTAGGTTCTCGTTTTTGACATTTTCTTCTTTGAGGGCTTCATTTTGGGCTTCGAGAATTTGAGATGGTAATTTTGGATGAACGGTTAAGATTAATGCTCGAACTCGGAGAGGTTTGATTTGTTTCTTTCGACTTAAGGCATCTGCCACAACATTTGCCTTTCCGGGATGATAGCAAATCTCACAATCATAATCTGCGAGTAATTCTAACCATCGGCGTTGCCTCATATTCAATTCTTTTTGACGAAGAATATGTTGAAGGCTCTTGTGATCAGTGAAAACTGTACACTTTGTACCGTATAGATAGTGTCTCCAGATTTTAAGAGCGAATATTACTGCTCCTAATTCAAGATCATGAGTGGTATAGTTTTCTTCATGAGGTTTGAGTTGTCGAGATGCATAAGCAATAACTTTTTCTCTTTGCATTAATACAGCTCCTAACCCTTGAAGAGATGCATCACAATAAACGATAAAATCATCGTTTCCTTCTGGTAATGCTAAGATTGGTGCTTCACAGAGTTTTTGTTTAAGAAGTTGAAAAGCTGATTCTTGTTCTTCGCCCCAGATATAATTCTTGTTTTTCTGGGTTAATTTGGTCAAAGGCTTTGCAATTTTTGAAAAACCTTCGATAAATCTTCGGTAATAGCCGGCGAGTCCTAAGAATTGACGCACTTCTGTGGGTGTAGTGGGAGATGTCCAATTCTTAACAGCTTCAATCTTGGCAGGGTCGACATGAAGTCCTTGATTATCAATGAGATGACCAAGAAATTGCACGATATGAATCCAGAAATCACATTTAGAGAACTTGGCATACAATTTCTCTTTTCGGAGTAATTCCAAGATAATTCTGAGATGATTTGCATGTTCTTCTTTGTTGCGAGAATAGATAAGAATATCATCGATAAACACTATTATGAATTTATCCAGATAGGGTTTACACACACGATTCATGAGATCCATGAATACAGCAGGTGCGTTTGTTAAACCAAATGGCATGACTTGAAATTCATAGTGTCTGTATCTTGTTCTGAAAGCAGTCTTAGGAATATCTTCTTCCCTTACTCTCAGTTGATGATAACCTGATCTTAAGTCGATTTTTGAGTAAACGCTTGAACCTTGAAGTTGATCAAATAAGTCATCGATCCTGGGCAATGGATAATGATTCTTTATGGTAAGTTTATTCAACTCTCGGTAATCGATACACATTCTGAAAGATCCGTCTTTCTTTTTAACAAATAAGACAGGAGCTCCCCAAGGCGATGTACTTGGTCGAATGAAACCTCGGTCGGTTAGTTCTTGAAGTTGGTTAGATAACTCCTGCATTTCTGAAGGAGCTAATCTATAAGGTGTTCGAGCTACAGGTGCTGCTCCAGGGATTAAGTCAATTTGGAATTCTACTTGGCAAACGGGAGGGAGACCAGGTAGATCTTCAGGAAAAACATCTAGAAATTCTTTGACTACGGGAATATCTTCTAGTCTTTTCTCGTCTGATTTCTTCTCCATTACTTGAATCATGAAAACTTGACAACCTCG
The DNA here is from genome assembly GCA_026074375.1 of Tanacetum coccineum. Lineage (NCBI taxonomy): Eukaryota > Viridiplantae > Streptophyta > Magnoliopsida > Asterales > Asteraceae > Tanacetum > Tanacetum coccineum. The sequence continues at coordinate 9,417 of BQNB010026018.1, forward strand.
GGATATATACCTTTCGGTTTTTATACAGGATATGAGATTTAGTCGAGTTTTACTTCGATCACCTCGAATGATTAGAGTTTCACCGTTGATAGGAATGTGAACGACTTTTTTGTCACAGAGAATTTTGGCATGATACTTGGATAACCAGTCCATACCGATGACAACGTCGAAACTACCAAGCTTAATTGGCATGAGATCGATTTCGAAAGGTTGATTTAGCAGAGTTAAAGTGCAGCCTTTAATAACAGTGTTTGTGCTTACTAAGTTTCCGTCAGCCATTTCGATATCATAAAAGGTATCTATTGTAATAGACGGAATATTTAGCATAGAGGCAAGCGATATGGATATAAAGCTTCTATCAGCTCCGGAATCAAATAATACTTTAGCTAAATGCTGATTTAGAAGAAACGTACCCGTAACTACGTGTGGGTCTTGAGGAGCATTCTTATCTCTTAGCATGTAGGTTCTTCCTTGGGCATTGATGTTGGTCTTTCGGCACTGATTTATGTAATGTCCTTTTTCACCACAGGCATGACAAACAACTGTCACTGGTAGTTGATTACTTCCAGTGGTTGGCTTCTTGCTTCGACAGTTCTTGCTCAAATGACCTACCTTGTTGCAAATATTACATTTACTAGTACAAGGTCTGGTGTGATGGAAATTGCATCTCTTGTACAAAGGGAGATCTCCGGCATACCTACTATTTTCTGATAGAGTAACAACATAGGCTCTACCAGCTTCTTGCCTTCGGTTTTGTTGTTGACGATTGTTGTAGCGATTGTTGGTGTTACGGTAGTTGTTGCTGCGGGAATTGTTGTTGAAAGTTCTTCTGTCGTCAAATTTTCGTTTGTTGTCACTCGACACTTGCATTGGAGTATGCTTAGTTACTTGATCCATTAGCCTTTGGGCTATGTTGATGGCTTCCTCTAAAGTTTGAGGTTTAGAGGCAGTAACATTTCCTTCAATGCTTCGAGGTAGTCCCCCGATAAAAGCTTCCAAGAGTTTCTCGGTACTTGGCACCATATTTGGACATAAGGTTGTTAATTCTTGGAATCTTCTAACATAGGGTTTAAGATCATTTCCCTTTACAATCAGATTGTAAAGTTCTTCTTCCATCTTTCTGATCTCAGTCCGGGGACAATACTTGTTTGTCAAAAGCCTTTTTAACTCAGTCCAGGTGATTTGATTAGCTTGCTCTATTCCCATAGGCTGGGCATATGCATTCCACCAGGACAAGGCATCGTCAGTTAAAGTACCAGTGGCAAATGTTACTTTGTTTTCTTCGGCACATCTGCTATGAGAGAATACTGATTCGGTTCGTTCAAACCAGCGAATAAGGCCTACTGCTCCTTCCGTACCATTAAAGTAGAAAGGTTGACAGCTAATGAACTCTTTGTAGTTTCCCGTTTTCACTGCAGGAGTTCCAGTAGGATTGGTGTTCCTGTTGGGATTACTAGCACTTGCCATTGTCGCAGCTTGAGCTTCTAGAGCCGCAGTGACACTGTCAGCAACTAGCTTTCTAATGGCAGCTTGAGTCATAGCCGGTGCTTCCGATGTTGATGCTCTTTTTGGAGGCATTCTATCAACAAAAGACAACACGTAATAAGAATGATATCACAAGAGTAATGCTTAAAATGTTTAAAGAGAAATACTCAGTTTTGAACTTTAAGCATGTTTAACAATGGAGATATTGAAGTTTTAGATATAGGTTATGAGATGATGACAAATATAATGATGCGTATGACAGATGAATGATGAATGAATGATGATGGATGAATGACGAATGATGAGATGCACAAAGTGGTAAAAACAACAATTTAGATAACGTGATTGCCTTTATATTAAGAACAACTTGCCTTAGTACTATACATAGTCAAGATTTGACAAGTGTTTTTATTTAGACCACACACCCCGTGGCTAGGTTAAAGCTAAAAACTGGAATTTAAACTAGAAACTGGATGATCACTCCATACGGTTCTTGAGTTCGATGATGGAATCCATGAGATTTTCTATGTCTGCTTGGTGACGAACATTCATATCATTGATAACGTCTCCTAATTCATTGATTCTGAAGCGGGCTAGAGAAATCTTATGGTTGCTATTCATTTGTTTCCTCTGGAGTTTGGTGATCTGGGCACGAGCTTGCTGAAGTTCGGCTTCCAAAGCATCAAAATCTTGCTGGATGATTATCCGCCATTTTCCGAGACCTTCGATGCCGTTTTCAATATATTCAATACGTTCGATGGGGAGTGCATCTAAACTGTTTAGGATATTCTGGATTTCCTCCTCATGTCGCTCGATAGTTAACTTTTGAGAGGTTTCGCCAATCTCAAAGGCTTGAGGTTGGGACGGGGTAGAAGAAGATGATTTTGTTGGTGAAAGAAGTCCTTCCGGAAGAAAGAATTCTTGAGGTTTAGGAGGTATGATAATTGGAGGCGGGATTGGTGATTTTTCAGTATAGAAAGCTTGTAAAACTTTCATGTAAGGATCGTCATGAAATAAAGAAAGAGTCGGTGAAGCTAGTGGGACAATTCCAAATGAATTGGAAGCACTAGAGTAAGTTTTCCCTGGAGAGGCCGGGACATAATCCGGAGAAGCCGGGGGAACATAGTTTGGGAAATTGGAAGAAAAGGCATCCTCCAAATTGGAAGTAGGATGGTCGGGGGAAGACATCGTTCTGCTTAACAACCCAGCAGTAAATAACATAAGTTATTTATTTAGTAATATAATAGTTATGTAACTTTACATACCATTCCGGGAGATATAGCGGCACGGAGGACTTTCTTGGATGGAAAAAGAAAAGTAGTTATAGTTAAGGTTTTAACCTTGTTCTCTATAACGTTGGCTCTTGATACCAAATCTGTAACACCCCCATTTTTACATATAGCAGCGGAAGCTAATCTGGGGTATTACTTCAAGGTACAACAGTCATAATCATAGAAAACGAATCAAAAAGAGTCGTTTATGAAAATAAGTTATCATTCATTATTTCTTCAGAGTTTTTACAAACGAGAGGTTCCCAAAATCTATACAATAAAGTTTGAATGATAACGGTTTTTCCATCTTCATGTCCTCGCCACTCCGTGCCATTAGTTACCTGAGATAAAACATGCTAAAAAGTCAACACAAAGGTTGAGTGAAATCCATAGGTTTAAGTAATATAATTTGAATGCAAATGCGATATTTGGGTTACGTTGATATACACCCAGTATTGAAAACATAATTTATTATTGCCATTAGCTCATGAATCCGATGCCTTAGGTTATAATGATAATATTGCCCCTGCGGGCACCTTTGCCAAAATACCCGCGTGATTTCTAATGATGTGCAATTGGTTACACGTAACTGGGTACACCAACGGGGAGTCCAGCCCAAATAGATCTATTCACATCATTCGCGCTTACTACGGAGAGTAATTAACGGTTCATGATTATGGGGACTTAAAGGCAAAGCAGTTACTTAGGCAATAGTAAATTGAAATAGCATGTAGAAATAATTGCATTCATGTTTATAGCATGTATCCCCATAGCATTAGTTTTAGTTTAGAAAGTATTAGATGATATAGTATTTGTATTAGGGATCTGCAAAACTATAGGCAGATTCAAGGTTGTGTTTGATTTGTTGGTAATACAAATCGTTTGTTAATCATGGTGTGTGCTTCTTGATATGTTAAACTTAGTTTCGTTAGTGGTTAGGTTATTTCAGTGTTCATTGTTATTGACTTGGAGTGTATTCAAGGAATAGTATGTAACATCCTTTACAGTGCTAAATAAAGGCTTATTATACTAAGGTATATCGATCCTACAAGTGGTATTAGAGCTTGTGTAGAGACTCTAATCTAGAAGAACATTAATCATTCAAAACCTTTCCAAACTCAAAAAGATGTCTAAAGCTGAACCTATCCCTCCCACCTCATCTGTCACTACTCTAGATTCCCATGATCATGAAGGGTGATATGACCTATGGTCAGATGAAGATGCGACAGTATATTGCCATCACTGATCATATGCTATTATGTGGATATAATTACTAATGGAGTCCAATGCCACAATGACCCTGCTTCATCGTCTAGCACAAAAACTTCGCTTGTGATCTAACACAAGAAGAAACCAATGAGAAAGCTCTTAACATATTGCTGTTCTGCCATACTGATAGACATCCTTCTCTGTTGTCATGATTGTGCAGAGGCAAGAAGAACTTAATAGTCAGCCATAAAAGCAGATTTCGGAGGGTAAGAAAGCATCAAAGAAGATGCAAAAGAGATCTTTGGAAACAACAAATTCGTGACATTACTTTCGGTTCTAGGGAAGAGTAGATTCATGCTTATGTGTGATTTAGTATATTCTTAGTATGGCTCTTGATTTGATTATTGATGCTATAGTGTTGTCCCATTATGAAGATGATGCTAATTTCACAAGTTTCTAAGAATGCTCCCAATCTGTGTGGCATGTAGTTTGCTACAATGATTCGGGGACAAACCTGGATTGGATGAATTGGAGTTGGATGATCTCTACAACAACTTGAAAGTGTTTTCTATTGAAGCATGTGAATTGAAGGGGTTGGTGTTGTTTGGGTTTTTGTTTCAATTTCAAGTTCACCTAAATTTGCCTTTTGTCCCAATGAAGTCAAGGCAGTAGTACTTTGAAAAACATAGTACTGCTGATCAAGCAAATATCCCAAAAGGATATGACTCGGCTCCCTCAAGCAGGGTGTTGTGTTTTGTTGGCAAACTGCTCCCAACTGTGCTTCCTACTCAGATGAAATCATATGTTCTTTCTTCTCTCAACAAGCATCTATGCCTACAACTCATGATGATGAAGACCTACTGCAAATTGATGAGGATTCTTGGAAGAAAGTGACTATTCGATTGGCAGGTGGCTAGGCTATGATAACAGCAAGGTATAAGGGAAGTTAGAGTTTATGAGAAAAACAGGAAATAAATGAACCCAATTCGACCTCAAGCCAAAAGAATGGGACACTTTTGATCAAGTCAAAGATTTGAATGCTTTTAATTTTTATAATGTCAAAAAGTTAGGGTAATTTTTTTTTGCTAGGGAGTGCGATTTCCCTAAAAATATCTAGGAAAAACAGAGCAATGGTCGTACGGAAAAAGAAGATTGTGGCTTTGAAGGTTTCAAACTTATTTTTAAAAAGCCTTGGTGGCAACATACAACAATGAAGAAAATTGACTTTGGACCAAGGAATTTGATCTGCTTGAATGGTCCAAGTAGTGACTTTGCTATGATGGCACTGACTGGATGTATTTGAAAAGAAGTATGATTAGAGCATAGAGATTGATTGCAGAAGAACCTGTGCACTTTGGACCAAGTTGGTACTTGGTGGATTTTTGTCTGGTAGCAACCCCCAAAGCTTATGATTACACCAGGTGCATCTTTAGCCTTGATGGCTACAAACTCAGTGGTACCTTACTATTCCAAATGTAGTAAATCTTATAAAAAGTATTGCTTTGAAAACTATCAATACTAAAAGAGAACAATTTTCCCAAAAGGATTAGTTAGGTTGTGAAATTCTAGGATATCAAATGAGCTTTAGAGGTCATTAGAAAAAAGTCAGGAAAGTCACATACTTTAAAACACATTGAAAAGAATGGAATATGCATGGGGAGTGTTAAGTATGAACAGATGGTATAATGACTTTATAATGAGGGATTTGAGAAAGAAGAAGAAAAAACAAAAGAACTAGATCAAATCTTAAAAGAAAGAGATGATTTCAAGGTAAAAATTGAAAAATGGCGACAAATTGCTTCTTTTGTACTTTAAAATGAAGTTCCTCAACAAACAAAGATATTTGTCCGGATAAATCATGTTATAGGATTTGGGGTTGATTCTAATAGTGTAAGGAAAGTGTCAATTCATCTGGGGACGAACTTTGACAGATCCTTTGTTAATGAATAAATTTCAAAAGAGGGAAAAGGTACAAGCAGTACCTCCACCCACAGGCACAATTATTCACCTAGGAAAAGTCTCTTTTTTAAGGGTTGATGAACTAGCTTTTAGGATCAAGGTCGTTAATCAAGAGGAATTCAAAGTCTTATTCAACCAAAAAATTGATTAGAAACAAAGTCATTTATGAAGACTTGGGTTGATAGTGTATGATGAAGAGAGCCTGATTTTGAAATTTCAGAAAATAAAAAAAGAAAAGACGGTTTTGACTTAGAAAAATAAGTTGTGAAACATCTTTTGAAAACAGGGCACCTTAAAAGTCAAGACATTGTGGTCATTAGGATCTGGATAAAAAAAAGGGAGTTGGGCACATTGGGGGGGGTTAAGACATGTTTTGTTATGTTACCAGTCCTGATCACCTAATCAATTGATTGTAACCTACTAACGGGAAAAGACCTTCAATCAAACCCAATCTCATAACCTAAGGGAACGCCAGTGTTCAAGGGACACAAAAGACCAGTCTTGGAACAACATCATTAGGGGTGAACCTTAGTAAATTCTCAGGAAACTCTAAGTACCCTCACCAAAGAAATCTTTTATCCCATCAGCGTAAGTACTTTATTATCGGGAAGGATTGAAAATGAAACGTACTGCCAGACGAAAATGACACTAATCCAGTTCCTTCAAAAGGTACTGCTAATGTGTTTTTTCAAGTTACTGTGCTTAGACCCAAGATACTAGAGTACCTCTATGCTAGTAAGTTCTTTCACAATAGGATTGGTATTAGGACCTTTATTATTAAGGTTGGATAATATAAGACCTAGTTGAACTTCAAGTTTGTTTTTCACCTTATACTAGGTCGTCTTCCACAAGGATCTCCGCACAGACACAAATGACCCAAGATAATTTTGTTGAATATTGGATAATCTTATTTTGGGTTAAGAAAAGTATTGTCTTTTGGTTCACTAGCTGTAGGTATCTTCCACTAAAGGTAAGTGTCATATATGGAGTGCCTTGAGTTTTTCATTCATATTTATGGGGTGTACCTTTTGGGGGGAGGTGACTGAGTGGAGGGGGGTTGTGGGTGTTGTGGTGCGGGGGAATCTCGCAGAATGTTGTGTATGTAACGCCATTAGGGGTATCCCTAGGGTAGGTTTATGTGTTTAGACCTTGGGGTTTCCTAAAAGAGGTCTAATTCTTTTTTAATTTAATTTAAAAAAAATGATAAAAAAAATAATTATTAAATTATATAAATTTATAATAAAAAAAATAAAAAATATAAATTGTTAATGTGTGCTCAGGCATCCAGAAGAGAGAAAGGGATCTCAAAGATTATGCTATTAATTGACAGGTTTGGTCTAGAGCAGGTGTGTCATAGGCTGGAGGATATGATCTAGTGGTTGGATTTTAATGAATTTCTTATGGGCGCGGGGTGGTGGTAGTGTGGAAAATAAACATATATATCTATTAGTAATATAAAAATAAAAAACAAAATTAAAAAAGAATGTTCCTTAATTTAGGTGATATGAAATGCAGGGGGCCTCTCCTTTGGTTTCCTGCTCTGTCTGCAGGGCCTTTGTCGTTGATATTATGTAGTTTTTGTGGTGCGTGGTGGGTGTGAGGGGTGGCGGGGGCTTGGCGGGGCGGGTCGCTTTTTGGGGGGTGTAGTGGTGTGTGTTTGGTTTATGTTTTTATGATAAGAATAAGAGAAGCTGATTAAAAAAGCAAGAGAAAGCAAAATAAAAAATATAATAAGGAAAATGTTTCTTCACTGTTGACAAGGAGTGTGTTCTTGTTTCTTCATCTTATATTATCTTCAAAGTTTTTAAGTTCGTTGATTAGATCTGCAGGTGGATACTTAGAGATCTTAGAAAGAAGGATGTGTATTTTGTGTGTTAACAGTTTTTGGATCTAAAGAATATCATTCCTGTTCTAGGTAAGTAGTTAGGGGTGAGGTAGGTGGTTTACTTGTGTGGTTTTTTTTTGTTTTTTTTTTTTTTTGCAAAGGAGGAAACATGGATGGAAGTGAAGCTGTTTATGGCACAAATGATGGGGGGCATGTCGTCGGCTTGTTGTGGTTCTGGGGGGGGGGGGGGGTGTTTGGTTTAGGGGGGGGGGGGTGTGTTGAGGGGTTTTTTTTTTTTATTTAATGGGTTTGCGGTGGGTGGAGTGGGTTGGTGAGTGGTGTGGGGGTCCAGCACTGTATACCTTGGCTTGCGGGGGTGCTTGCTGGGCTGGCTGTAGGAGGGAGAGGGAAGGGAAGTGGATTGGGGAGTTAATAGCTCAGGGTTTGGCTAAGAGAGGGAGTAGAAGTTGGTGTTTGTTTAATTGTGTATGATTTAGTTGTGTCTAGTGAGTTAGGTTGTTAATCACCGTTTTTTAGAATTTAGCTCCATAATGGATTTATTTGTGTGTGTTTAGGAACTGTTTCAGTAGTTTAGAGAGTGTGGTGGGTTGTTGGTAATGTGGGTAATTTGGTGTTTGGTGTGTAAATAGGAAGAAGTAGATGTACTGCTTGAGTGGTACTCGATGACTGTAGTTAAATTCAGTTTGGGTGTTTTTCTTTGGCTGCTTACAAGGGATATTGGGATTGAGGGACATTATTGATATGCTTCATGATCTGTGATTGTGGGTTTTAGATTAGTATGGGGGAAAATAAGCCTTAGACATAAGTGAAGACCATCAGGGGTGTGTTCATGTGGAACAGAGTTCAGAATCAGTTATTGACGATGGGAGGTTTTGTACAAGAAAGGAATCAAGAGAGATTAGTTATTGCAAGGACTCCAGCAAAATGGTTGTCGGCAAATATGAAGAACTAGGACATCTCATTTGATAGCTGAGCTGCTAGAACTATGCTAGCACAGATCTCTTTTACCTTTACTCATTTTGGGCTGAAGCAGATAGTCAAGTAAGGCTTGTTATGTTGCTTAAAAGTAGTTTCGGGACTAACCTCTGAATGATGACTGCCTTTTGAGTTATTGATGGTAGGTCTCTAACTTCTGTTTCATGAGACCTGTTGGTTGTCCTTCTGACTATACTTATACCCCTAGATCAATTGGGTAAGTTGATTGCAAGTCAGAAGAAGAAGGCGTTCTGTTGGGGATACTCTACTAGCAGCAAGGTTTTAGGAGAAAGGTCTTTAAACAGGGGGTAACAGGAAAAGTTCAAGACTGTCTTTCATTGTAGACTTTCTTAAGAATCAGGAGAATCAAAAAAGGAAAAGGTCATGATTGGATGTTGATCTTGTTGAACTCTAACTCCTTCAATGAAGATTACATTCTTGTAAGGGAAAGGAGAAAGAAGAAGAAAACTATGCTGTTGAATTCAGTGAGAACAAGAAACAACTTATGATGATGTTGAAGAGATCTAGATGACCAGCTGTTTATTTGTTCAGGGTCCAAGCATTCATTTCAGCTCAGAATACGTTTCACGGACCGTTGACTGGTGTCAAAGAATGTCTTCCATTGTTCTATGAGGACCAAGCTTTACTTGATGAGCTTGTAAGTTTGATGCATTAGAAAGAATCTATTGCTAAAGTTCATTATGATGCTCAATGGACGCTTTTGAAGAAAGAAGAAGGTGAGAAAAGATTAAGGAAGTATAGCACTTTGAATAAGGGAAAAAAAGAAGGTCGGCCAACAGTACTCTTTCACTCTAATGTTCTGCTTACTCTCCTTCTCTTTGGTCGGGGTAAGTCTCCGACTGTGTCGGCTGTGCTTTTTTTGTGATTTTGTACCAAAATAAATAAAAAGATGGTTTTTGTGTTGGTTTTCTCTAACAAATTCTTTTGATTGATTGATAAAAATACTGAATATAGGATGAGGATAGCTCTAAGAAGATGGAGAGCGCATTCTGTTGGATTACAACTTCATGGTCCCCTCCCACCATTGTTGATTTTGGGTGGGCAGAGATTCTTAATCTACTCGTAGAAAGTAGAAATTCATAAGATTCTTCCTCTAAGTCAGATTATTGGCCAAAACGTATACTGCTTGGGTTGGGGGTTGGGGTTTCTAACAAGTATGGTGATGAGGAAAAGCTTCTTTTTTTATTTTGTTAAAGATAATGAAATTAGTATGTAAGTATTCGGCACCAACAGCAAGCTTTGCTTCTGTTTGGTCTTTTTATATACAATACCAAAACAGAAGAACTAACCACAAAAGAAGATCTCGGTAGCTTAGATAGACATTGACTAGATAGACATAGTTAGACATGCTTTTTTGTTGTTTGCTTGTTTTCTTATCTCAAGATGAACCCAAGAAAAGTACTCTCAAAGCTTTAATCAGATGAAAAAGTTGGGTTTTATTTTTTTTTTTTTTTTTTTTTTTTTTTTTTTTTAAAGCGAAATGCATTGAAGAAACGCATTTAATTTTATTCAAGCTCAGATGATGGGTTATTATGTGAGTACCCAGATGGCAAGAGGGAGTGATGAGTATACTGATATTTAGTGAAGTGATTGGTACTAAATAGGTTTTTTTTTAGGACAAGAGAGAATAATGACGGGGTAGGGTTTAGGGGGGGGGGTATGGTAAGCAGAGGTACTAGTATCAAAGAATAAAGCTACTCTATTAACGACTGGTTGCACATGGGGGTACAGACAAAGAATATAGGGGAAAACAAATGTGGTAGTTGGATTATTATGTTATGATGAAGTTTTTTTTTTGCCCACTGTTGCCAGGAGAATATTGTATGAAGCAAAAATAAAGGCAATAAGCAGTCTTCGTTTTGGCATTTGCATCTTTCAGGGGGCCTTTTTCTTGCTTTACTGTCTATCAGATGGATGTCAAAAGTGCATTCTTATATGGAAACATCACAGAGAGGGTTTGTTTGTTTGGTATAAAAAAACCTCCAGGTTTTTTGAAATTTTTTGGAAGACCCGTCTCATCAAACAAGGTCTACAGAGTGGCATAAGTCAATGCACTTTTTATGGCTTACTTCAAAGCCCCATAAAAAAAGAGGGCATGGTATGAAAGGACTTTCATTTTTTCTTTGTGAAACATGGTTTATAGGGTAGAGGGGCTCTGGCTATTCTATTGATATTATATTAATGTGTTTATAAAGGTAGGATTAGAAGAGGATTGGTTAAGATATCATTTGTGGTACATGTTGTTTTATAGGTAGAGTTATTATTTTGGAATAGGTTCGCATAGGACCTTCGATCGTGATGGGGAATTTTTGAAATATGAATAGACTCCTTTTGCTATAATTATGGTTTATTACCAATTGTGGTCAATGGGGTGGGTGATGTTGTGGGAAACTTTGGGTGTGTATGAACTCATTGTCTCGTTTGTGGGGCCTGCAGGGGTCTAGCAAATCAATGTGATGGTTTAGGGGGGGCGGGGTAGGCATTGTCCATATTCTGATAATGTACAAGTAATTAGGGCGTTTGGTGATGGGCGTTACTTTGTGACGTGTGATCCTTGTTGTAATAACGACTTGCTTACCCCATTTTTGGAATAATTATTGAAGCTCATAAATCTTTAGGAAAAAGATTGTTGAAAAAAGAGGTGTTTGTGGAAGATGGAGTGTGATGAGAATTTTGGAAGGTGGAGGTTGTTGAGGAAGATTGAAGATGAAAGATGAAGAGATTTTGAAGATGTTGATGTTACATCTTTATCGGTTGGTCTATGATTGAGTGGTGTCTCATGTACTAACTGCCTCAAAGACCAAGACATATGTTTGTTGTATGTCTGTATGTGCAAGGTTTTTTTTTTTTTTTTTTTTCAAGAGTCACTCCAAAGGAGGTTCTCTCACATGCATGCTGTAAAATAAAATAAAATAAAACAAAAAAATATAATTAAAAATAAATGTCAATATATTGCTGTAAAATTGTAGTTTAAAAAAAAGGAATCTTTAGGTACCTCAAACATCAATACCAAAAAATTGGAAAATTGGTGGTTTATGGTATCTTTAAGGATTCACCCTTTTTCATTTAGAAGCTTTTTCAGATGGATATTATGCTCGGGGGGACGACATTCATGGATAGTCGACAACCTTTTTAGGTGGATGTTTGTCAATATCTTCGGGAAGAAGAAAGAAGGATAGATGACTGGTCTCTTCTTGGCAATGCAAGAAAAGAAGAGAAAGTAAGTATAGATAAAAGGAATAGAGTATGAGAAGAAATAGATAGGAAAGAAGATATAGAGGGGCAAGAAGAAGATGAGATAGTAAGAAGATAAGAAGGAAAGAAGGAAAGGAAGTGAGAAAAATAGTATAAGAATCTTTGATAGAAAGAAGAGAAAAGAAGGAAAACAAAAATGATAAGAGGGAAGAAAATAAGATAAAGAAGGATAAGAAGAAGGAAAGAGGAAAAGAAAGGATAAGGTAAGAAGGGAAACAAACAATTGTGGGCTATTCATCTACAAAGGCTGATGATTAGGGGTTGCTGCGGGGGAGCGGGTGCGTGGATTGGGGGGGGTGGGGTGGGTGGGGTATGGTGTTTAGATTTTTGGGGGTTGGGGGTTGGCGTGTTGTGGGGTAGGGGTGGGGTTTAATCTGCGGGGTGCAAGTGTTGGTGTCGTGTGCAGACTAAGTCTGGGAGGGTGTGTTGGGGGTGGGTTTGTCTGGTGGGAGAGGGGTCTTGGTTGGAAGTCACATAATACCCATTACCGTTTTGTGTTGGGTAATTAGTTGTTTTTAGCTTGAATTTTTTAAGAGCAGGTGTCCACGCTGAAGATGCGTGTGCGAGGTTTTTTTTCGCCTGTTTAAACCTCAACTGCGTTCATTCTGAAATTTTTATTTATAAGCTAATTGGAGAGACGCTTGTTTTCTTGAGTGAGCCCTTTCTTTTGATAGTTCCTTTTTTGTTGCGCTCTAGTGCATGTGGCTCAAATAAGAAAACAAAGTTAGGCAGAAAACTAAACGCATAACAGATGTTTTCTGTGACTGATTTATTCTTTATTGATCTAGTAGGGTAGGTTCAGTGTTGGAGAGGGTGGTTGCCAAAAAATTCATTTTATGTTCTAGATATAGTGTTTAGTATCTCAAGTAGTATTTAAATGTTTAAAGAAAAGCGGCGCCAGTGTAAAGAAGCGCGTAGCTCGCAATGCGTTGGATGTGGTCAGAGTTTTCAGTAGTTTTAAGTGGTTTCTTCGGAGAATAGTAAAAGTATTAGTGTTGTTTGGTTTGTGCAAAGAGTATTAGGTGTTGAGGTCCAGATAGAGGTGCATATGTGAGGTTGGTAATGAAGTTGGTAATTAGGATAGTATGTAAAAGTTAAGTTATTTCTTTTCAGTAACAGAAAGTACTTTTCTTTGTAAGCTTCAGAGTCAGAATGGATAAAAGTTTGAGGCTACAAAGGGATGTTAGAGTAACTGTGTTCTTTTAAGCTTTCTTTCTTGGTCTTGTGTTTTTAGAAAACGTACCTGTGTCCCATATGACAAAAAGCAGAGTTTAGCTGGTAGCGTAGGTTTTGCCCTAATAACTATCTGACTTTTGTGAGGAAGTTTGTTAAGGACATGTATGTTTTGCAAGTTTAGTGCAAGTTAGCTAGTTAATAATGCTGTATGATGGGATTTAGTCACAAATGGTAAAGTCTAAGATTTGTTATATAGATCTTATTCAAATTCTAAGTGTAGGAGAGAGTAATAGGAGTAGGAGCTTGTGGGACCCTCTTTCACATTGGTTTAGGGGGTATACAGTTATTAGTTAGTGTTAGGTAGCTTGATAGATGTCTTCTGACACATCAATTAGTTGATTGGAGCTTTGGGTGCATTTTTTTGTGGTGTATTGGTATGGTAGTCCCAGTGTTGTTTAGGTCAAATTCGACGTAGTGGTTATCGTGCAGAGCCATCTTGTCGGTTTACTCTTTAATTCCAGTCTGTTGGTAATGTGCAACTCTATACAATGAAAGAAGAGAAAATTTGTAGAGAGAAAAATAATAAATGCAGTAGAATGCAGGGTTAATATAACTAAGATCTTCCAGATTGGACTTTTGTGTGGTATTATTTAGTAATTTTTCATTGAACAACTTGTATTATAATTGTATCCTACGATTTTGAAAAAAATATCCATATATAATCATAAATCTAATTTTACGATAGGAACTATAGAGCTTGAGGGTTTCCCATATGCATTGTTGAAGAATCGGGGTTCTTTTAAGAATCGTTTGTGGTTTGCGCTGAATTACTGTTCAAAGGATACTAAGAGGCCTTATAGTTAGATTTTCTAGACATCACTTTTTATTCGGATTGTATGAGCAGAGGCTCATAATGTGGTCAAGGTACAATACTGCTGACAATGTCTAGCCAGATGTACTCACACGAGGCTTTGACTTGCAAGATTTAATATTTTGGTGGTCACCATTGGTATTATGATGAAACCCATACTAGTTGGAGGGGAGGACTACATGTACAAAGTACTGGTGTTTATTCGCTGCGTGACGTTATGTTCTTAGTTTAGAAAGACTCTTTGGATGCTCTTTATTATTAACGGTTTTACGGGGAGGGATGTGAATGATTGTTCAAAGTTTTAATGTTTTGAAGAGTATTATTTTGGAAAATTCAGGTTTGTGATTGACAAATTGTGAGGTTGAACAGCTTTTTCGATTTTGAAAAGTAATGTTAGCCAATCTCTAAGTACTTGCTTGTCTTAGGATAGTACTGCTTAGACAACTAAGTACTTGTTCTAACGTTTCGGGTTCACTCGGTCAAACTGTATCGTTTTTTGAGCTAAAATTGTATTTCCAACGGTAACTTTCTTTGTATAACCGACGACGCAACCTAATAATAATGTCAACTGAAATTGCATTTTTCATTCATTTCATTTTCTTTTTAGTCACTAAATTTTTTAATTAAACTACGACGCACATCAATTTCAATCTCCAATGGCCATTATTCCGCACACTGTAACAAGGCAATAATATGATTGTTGTGTGGAAAAGACTGTGCATAATGTGATTTTTATCAAATTCATTGATTATCTCACTGGATATGCTCACTTAACTACTTCCTTTGTGGTAGTTTAATCCTGATCTCATGGTCACGATGGCTTCATCAATTTTTGGCTACAGCTTCTATGAGAGTGATAATGATAGTATGTGCCTCATATTGCGCGTAAAATGGTAGTGGATAAGGAGGAAGAAAGGGGTTTTGAATTTCAGAGGGTAAACCTTTTGAGGCTGATCTACTATTCATGATGCTGATGTGTTGATTATTTTCCAAAAGCAAGTTATTTAGGACTCGCTCGGGAGACACAATAGGATTATGAGTGGTAACTTTGGCACATATTCTTAACTTTTTCTAAAACCTCTATTTAGCCTCACGTGGATAGTACTTTAGTTCAATGTTTTTCTTCACTGTTTAGTTCTTAGAGTACATCATGGGAACAATTTGGATATCTAACATAGCATCTGCTACTAGTTGGATTTAGTAACCAACCAAAAAAATGTTCACAATTTCTCTTTTGATGATTTTATGAATGGAATGCTAGGATACATTGCCAATGGTACACCTTTTCTTATGTATCCTAGATTCATTCAACTGTTTTTGAACAAGCAATTAGAGGGAGTAACCTGGACCTCATTTAATTTTCTACCATCAGTTTCTTTCCTCTATAGGTTTTTTATTTTTATGAGGAAAGGCATAGTCCTAATTTCGCATGTAGGATTATCTCGCCTGTGACTCCACCTATGTTAGAGGTCTATTACAAACATGCAGCAGAGGACGGATGCACAATAGTGTGGGTATTCATTCTAGGCTGCAAGTTCTCACAAGGGGATTTGCTTTTGTATGCTATATGGTTACCCCTGGCTCTTAGTCGATGCTACATCGCATTCCGAATTGTAGGTGTATTACCAGTACTTGAGAAGGGAGTGTTAGCATCAGTTGTACTTAGAGTGAAAGTTATGTGGCAACCCTTCTTTTCCCTTTTCAAGTGCTATTCTTCGCTTTTCTTTCTTCAAAAGCGGGTCATTGAGCATCATTATGAACTTTTTAGCATAGATTCTGGATGCATCAAAACTACAAGCTATATGTAAAGCTTGGTCCTCATAAGACAACTGGACTCTTTGTCACCAGTCGTTTCGCTGAATACGTATTCTGAGTGAATGAAGCTGGACCTATGAACTATAAACTGTGGTCATCAGATCTTCAACATCATCATAAGATGTTTCTTGTTCTCCTGATCAGCATAGTTTTTCTTTCGTTACAAGAATGTAATTCATTGAAGGAGTTAGAAGTTCAAGATCAAAAATCCAATCATGGACTTTTCCTTTTTTATTTCCTGTGATCTTAAGAAAGTTCAATGAAGTCAGTCTTGAAACTTTTCTGTTACTCCTGTTATAGACTCTAACCACTTTGCTGCTAGTAGGAGTATCCAACAGATAGCCTTCTTCTGATTGCTATCAAACCTACCAAATTGATTCTAGGTGTATGAAGTATAGTCAGAGGACCATCCAAAAAGGTCTCATGAATAAAAAAAAAAAAAAAAAAAATGATGATAGGAGACTTAAACCATCAATATCTCATAAGTAGTTTCATCTCGAGTTTAGTCACCGAAAACTTGTTAAGCACATAACATGCTTACGTATGACTGCTTCACCCTAAATTGAGTAAGGTAAAGAGAGTATGCTAGCTTTAGTTCTAGCAGCTTCAATGAGGTCCTATTCTTTCTTTTTGCGACACCATTTTGCTGTGGGTGTCCTTGCAAATACTATTCTCTCTTGATTCCTTTCTTGGTACAAAACTCATTCATTTATATGATTCTTGATACTCTGTTCCATGATCCCACTCTGATGGTCTTCACTTATGTATTAGCTTATTTTCTAAACCCTCATCTGATCATGAAGCATATCTATGTCTCATCCTTGTAAGGCCAAAGAAAAACACCCAACTGAATAGGTAGACTACAGTATCTGTGGAACACAGCATAGTACTTTCTTCCTATTTACACTCTCTACTGGAAAACAGGTCCAAATTAAACTCAATATGGAGCAATCTAAAGGTTCTTCCCCCGCTGACTATTTTTCTTCAATTTTTGCAAGAAGTCCTGTGCATATGTACCCTTTCTAATGCCAGAATGAATTGATCAAGCTTGAATGTTTGGGAGGTAAACCTCTAACTAGATTACCTTTAACCAACTTGTTAATATTCTTGAAGTCGACATGCCCCAATCTTTTGTGCCATAAGACAGCTTCATCCTTTGTTTCCTTTGCAACCAAACAAGTTATCCTCCAGAGGAATGATATTCTTTAGATCCAGTCTGTATACATCATCTTTTAAGAGGTTCTAAGTATCACCAGTCTTTCATCAACGAACTTAAACTTTGAAGATAAGATAAGGACACTCCTTTCAGTGAAGGAAACATTATGCTTCTTATCACAAATTTGAGAAACAGATAGGAGATTGAACTTAAGCTCCTCCACATAGCTAACTTTTTCAAAGTCTATGCAAGATGTCTTGATGGTTCCTTTGCCCGTGATTCTTCCTCCTTTAGGATCATTTCCAAAAGCCACATAACCGCCTTTGAATTCTTTAAAATCAGACAACTTGTCCTTGTCTCCTGTCATACTCCCAGAGCAATCACTGTCAATTATAGCATAATCTTTGAGATCTTCTTTTGGATTGCCCTGCACATACAATTTTAAAGAATTAGACTCTTTTAGGGACCCAAGTCATAACTGACTTGGATACCCCAATGGAGTTACATACTCACTTGCTTGAGTGTGTAAAGATCTATTATCCCGAGTCCATCTAGATTATAGATAAGACCCTTTCTTGGTCTCCAGGTGTGTGTTGGTTTTTATCATGGCACGCCTTTTGACCACTTACATTTGTGGGAAGTACTGCTTGTGATCCAACAGTACTTTCTTTCTTAACCCAGATAGATTTCATAAATTTTCTTGGGTTTTGTGGTTGTGAGGGTAGTCTTTGTGGTAAGAAGACTTGTTGATGGTGAAAAACTTGAGGTTCTAGGTCTATTTATTATCCTTCTTAATAAAAGGGTTCATACATACTTTGTGAAAGTACTGCATGTGGTACTCTTGTCTAGAGTACCCTTGATTTTATAACCATTAGCAGTACCTTTGGTAAGGTTACTGTTTGTGTCATTTTTGGTTGGCTGTTACTTTTTCAAATCCTTCCATCTATAAGTACTGCTGATGGATAAATTGCGACTTTCTTTTGGTGGGGGTACTAGAGTTTCCTGAGATGTTACTATGGTTCACCTATTGATTGCTTGTCCAGACTGGTCTAGTGTTCCCGTTGAACACTGCGTTCCCTTAGGTTTTATGAGATTGGGTTTGTTTGAAGGTTCTTTCGTTGTAGGTTACATATACTTTGATTGGTGATCTGGACTGTAACATACAATACATGTTATACCCTTTGTGCCAAATCACTTTTTCTAGAATCCTTGACAAACAAATGTCATGACTTTTTAGGTGACCTGTTTCAAAAAGGACTGTTTCACTATTTTCTAAGTTCAAAAACAGTTTTTTTTTAATTTCTTTGAAAATTTTAAATCAGTCTCTTCCTCATCACTATCATATATCTGAGTGTAGAATCTCTATGAGAGATTCTTTGTTCCTATCAATTTTTGGTTGAATAGACTTTGTATCTCTTGATTAAACGACCTTGTTCCTATTGATAGTTCATTCTATTCCTGTAAAAGAGCCATTTTCCCTAGGTGGATAAATTGTGCTGGGGGTGGAGGTACTGCTCTGTATGCCTTTTCTCTTTTGAAATTTTCATACAAAGGATTGTCAAAGTTTCGTCCCCAGGCAATGAATTGTCACTTTCCTTACTACTATTAGATTCAACCCCAAGCCTAGAGCATGAATTATCAGACAAATATCTTTGTTTGAGTGAGGACTTCATTTTATTGTAGTAAGAAGCAATTTGTCTTTTTCAGTTTTACCTTGGAAATCATCTCTTCTTTTAATGGACTAGATCTAGTTCCTTTTGTTTTTCTTCTAGTTTCAAATCCTCATTATTAAAGTCATATTCCTATCTGTTCACTATTATCACCCCTAGTATGCTTATTCCTTCTTTTCATGGTTTTAAGTTTGACTTCTAATGACTTAAGCTCATTTAGATATCCTAGAATTTCAGACCTGTTTTGAAAAATGTCTTATTAGTTTATAGTTTTCAAGCAACTTTTTATATGAAGTGTACATTTGGAATAGTAAGGTACCTCTGAGTTTGTAGCCATCAGGTCTAAAGACACTGTTGTATCATTAGCTTTGTTGCTACCAGTTCAAATTCACCATGTCCTCTTGTCCAAGTGCACAGGTTCTGCATCAATCTACTTATGCTTCTATTCATCTCTTCAACTTCAGTCAGCTGCCATCTTATGCAAAATGTCACGGTCTCAGCATCATATTCCTTGGTTCCAGTCAATTCTTTCATTGTTGTATGTTGCCACCAAGCTTTTAGTTTGAATCTTCAATAGCACAATTTTCTTTTCGTACGTCCATTTGCTCTGTTTTCTGATATTTGGAAATCTTATGCATCCCCTAGCAAATGACCCCCCAACTTTTGACAATTAAAAGCATTCAATCTTTGACTTGTCAAAAGTGATCCCATTCTGTGGCTGAGGTCAATGGGATTTCCTGTTTTTCTCATAAACTTCCTTATCCTTGCTGTTAATCATTGACACTGCATCGAATGTCAATTTCTTCCATTAGCATCCTCATCAATTCTTGCGGTTAGGTCTTCATCATCTGAGTGTTGCATAGATGCTTGTTGAATGAGAAGAAAGAGCATAGATTATCTGGTGGGCAAGCACAGTTTGGGAGGCAGTTTGCATCTTTGATTGAGGGAGCCTGAGTATTCCTTTTGGGATTTTTGCGTTGGATCATGCGTAGTACTTTGTTTCAAAAGTATGCCTTTTGCTTCATGTGAGAAGTAAGGCAATATTTAGTGAACTTGAAATTGATACACCCTTAAATCATGCTCATACACTTTTCAAGTTGATGTAGAGATCATCAAACTCCAATTCATCCAATCCAGGTTGTCCCCGAATTCATTGTCAGCAACAACATGCCACACAGTGGTAGGCTTTTAGAAACTTTAAATTTGCCTTTCTTGGGAACTTTAGCATATAAATTCAAGCATACTAAGAATATATGAAAATACTTTTCCTATGCTGAATCTAGCTCTTCCCTAGATTCGATAGTAAAATTGTCTCGAATTGTTGTATTCCCAAAAGATTCTTTTGATCTTCCTTTGATGCTTCAATTTAACCTCCAAATCTTGCTTTTATGCTGACTATAAAGTTCTTGATCTGCTAGCATCATGACAAACTGAGAAGATGTTATCTGGTATTGCAGAAAGCAATATGTTAGAGCTTTGTCATTGTTTCTTCTTGTGTAGCAGAGCAAGCCGAAGTTTTGGTGCTGACGAGGATGCGAGGGTCGTTGTGGCTTGGTCGCCTTTAGTAATTATATCCCATAGTATATGATCAGTTTTGGCATTTCATTGTCGCATCATCATGGACCTTAGGCATATTCACCTTATTGAGATAATTGGGCATTTGAGTGTAGTAAGATGATGGTGGGAGGGATAGGTTCAGCTTTAGACTCTTTATTGAGTTTGAAAGGATTTGATATGATTACTGTTTTCTAGATTAGGAGTCTCTACACAAGCTCTAATTACACTTGTAGGATCACGATATTCTTAGTAGAATAAGCCTTTTAGCCTGTAAGGATGTTATTCCTTGATTAAAATCCAAGTCAATAACAATGAAACACTGATATAATACTATCAACTATGCGGAAACTAGTTAACAGTATCAAGAAGAACATACAATGATTTCACAAACGATTTTGTATTACCACACCTGAATTGCCTTAAGTTTGCTAGATCCCTAAACAATTACTTATCTTAATTACTTCTAACTTAATGCTTTTTGTTTTGTTGTTCAGAGTGTGTCATTCTAATGACTTCCTAGAGATCCTTTTATAAACATAAGGATAACTCTAGTAGGTGTACAGTCCTTGTATGGACACAAAATACTAATTAATATATATCACTTTAAAGTAATGTTACTTGATATTACTATCATACCATTTGACTGATTATTCCATTTGAAGTTCCTTTATTATCGGCTGTCTTTGACTTTCTAATACTGGCAGCAAACTTCGATCTTCTATTTAGCAGTACTTTGACCTTCTGACTTATCAGTACTTTGACCTTCAACTCGTTTTCTAACACAACCCAAAAATATCGCATTTTGCATTCAATTATATTTATTAAAACCTATGGATTTCACTCAACCTTTGTGTTGACTTTTTAGCATGTGGTATCTTAGGTAACTAATGGCACGGAGCGGCGAGGACACGAAGATGGAAAACCGTTATCAATCAAATGTTGTATTTTAGATTCTGAAAACCTCTTGTTTGTAAAAACTCTGAAGAAATTATGAATGATAACTTATTTTCAAAAACGACTCTTTTTTATTCATTTTCTATGATTATGACTGTTGTACCTTGAAGTAATACCCCAGATTAGCTTCCGCTGCTATATGTAAAAATGGGGGTGTTACAGTATTGGTATCAAGTGCCACGTTATAGAGAACAAGGTTGAAACCTTAACTATAACTATTTTTCTTTTCCATCAAAGAAAGTCCTCGTGTGCTAATATCTCTCGGACATGGTAGTAAAGGTACATTACTATTATATATTGTTAAATAACTTTATTATTAATCACCTGGGTTATTTACAGACGATTTTTCTATATTTGTTTCATTTGTTCTTCCTCCCGATCGTCTATTTTAATTTGCAGGATGCCTTGTCTTCTAATTTTCCCAAACAATTTTCCCCCGACTGCACTCGACATTTTCTCCCGGACCTTCAGGAAAACCTTATCCATGCTGTTCCAATCCTTTTGGAATTGTTAGCCCACGAACTTTATCAACCTACTATCTCCTGACGATCCATTTACCAAGAGTGATAGAAGCTTTCTATATAAAAACCAACATCCAATTAATCATTACCTACTAAAACTCAAGAATTCTTTCTCCTAGAAGGACTCCTTTCACCAAGGCAGGAACATTATTTCTCATTACCCCATCAACCTAAAGCTCTTGAGATTGGTGGAAACCTTCTCGAAATTAGCTTTCAACCATCATGAAGAGCAAATTCAAGGTATTCCAATGTTATCTAGAATGAAATCCCTCCTAACGTTTTGAACAGATTGAAACGGACGTCGAAGGTCTGTAATGGAACAATAATAATCCAACTTGATTTTGACCCTTTAGCACTAGAATTCCAGCAAGCTTCATACTCAGATCACTAAAACTCCAGAGAGATTGCAAATAGGATCCAAACCATAAGATCTCCTTAGCTTGCTACAGATATCGTTGAATTGGCAGAAGTCATCATTGAATATACGAAACTCATCGCCAAAGAAGACTAGAAAAATATGAACGTTATCAATTGAAACTCCAGAACCGCATGGCATGATCACCTAGTTTCTGTTTATATTTCAGTTTTAGCTTTTCAACCTAGCTAAGGTAGTGTTAAATATAATACATTGTCAAATTTGGACTATGTAAAGTACTAAGGCAAGTTGTTTCTTATATACAATGCAATCGTTACCTACCTTGTTGTTTCTTACCACTTTATTCATCTCATCATTATTCATCATTCATTTATCCATCGTACATTCATCATCATACCTTTAGATATCACCATTGTTAAAAATGCTTAAATGAAGCATTATTCTTTAAGCATTTCAAGAATAAGCATTTCTCTTTAATCATTTTAAAGAAGAACAAGCGTTATACTTATGATATCATTCTTATTACGTGTTATCTTTTGTTGATTAGAATGCCTCAAAAAAGATGATCAACAACGGAAAGCACCGGCTATGACTCAAGTTGCCATTGATAAGTAGTTGTGATAGTGTCACCTCGGCTCTAAAAGGCTCAAGCTAAACAAGGCAAGTTGCTAGTTAATCCCGACAGGAACACCGGTCCTACTGGAACTCTTTGCGTGGAAAACGGAAACTACAAAAGAGTTCATTAGCTGTCAATTTTACTTTAATGGTCCTTGATAATAAACCATCAAATAAACTCATTACGTGAAGGAGCCAGTAGTGGTCTTATTCGATGGTTTGAATGAACGAATCAGTGTTTCTCGTAGCAGATGTGCCGAAGAAAAACAATAGTAATAAACTTTTGTACTTGGTTACTTTTAACTGACGATGCCTTAATCCTGGTAGATGCATATGCCCAGCCTATGGAATAGTGAAAAGCAATCAATCACTGGACTGAGTTAAAAAGGCTTCTAACACACATGTATTGTCCTTGGATTGAGATCAGGAGATGGAAAAGAAGAACTTTACAATCTGATTGTAAAGGATATGATCCTTAAACCTTATGTTAGAAGATTCAGAATTAACGATTTTTTTTTCCTTTATGTGGGTTCTAAACATGGTGCCAAACTAACAAATAACTCTTGGAAGTTTTATCGGAGGATATACATCGATGCATTGAAGGAAATGTTATATATCCTCGCAGGTCCGCGGTGAGGTGTGGGACGTGTGTCATTTGCTTTGTAGATTATTACCTTCCTGGCCTCTTCTTCATACCTTCCAGAACCTGGTATTACGCCCGCCTCTTCTACTGCCTGACGACTACTTCTCGTCCGGCCGAGGCCTTTTGCTTTGCTCTCTTCCTTGCTCTCCTCACTTTTCAGCACCTTCTCTTCCTATCCCCCTTGTCTTGCGCCTCCCTTTTTGTTTCTCTTTCTCACTCTACTTCTACTTCTCTCTGCCCTGTATTCCTGTCGTTTACTCTTCTTTCTTCTCTCTTTTCTCCTCTGCTTCTCCTTCTCAGCCTCTAAACCTCAAACTAGAGGTAAAGCCATCAATATAGCCTAAATGCTAATGGTTACATTACCAAATAATCAAAATCAATACTTACTAGGTAACTAAAAGCATGCTCCAATGCAAGTATTCGTAGTGACAACAAGAAAGTTTGACAACAAAAGAACTTTCAAACAGCTCCCGCCTAGCAACTACAACTAACGCAACACCAAACATTTGTTACAATAATCGTCGACATTAGAACCGAAGGCAAGAAGTTGGTTATGAGCCTTTGCTGTTACTTCTCAAAAAATGGTTGGTATGCCAGATATTCTCCTCTCTGTGTAAAAGGTGTAATTTCCATTTTTTTTTAAACACCGGACCCTGTATACTGGTAGGTGTATTAATTGCAAAAAGAATGGGCCATCTAAGAAGAACTGACGAAGCAGATGCAGCCACCAGAAGTAATCAACTCTAGTGACAGTGGTTTGCCATGCTGTGGTGAGAAAGGGAAACTACACACATCATTGCAAACGCCCCAAATTTTTAAAGTCCAAGGTAAGAGGTACAATCTGAGAGATAAGAATGCCCAACAAGAACCCCAAACATTGTTAGGGTGTGTTTCTCTTAAATCAGCATTTAGTAAGGGGTAATATTTGATTCCGGTGTGATAGAAGTTTTATATCCTTATCGCTTGCCTCTATGCTAAATATTCCGTCTATTACAGTAGATACCTTTTATAATATCGAAATGGCTGACGGAAACTTAGTAAGCACAAACACTGTTAATAAAGGCTGCACTTTAACCCTGCTAAATTAACCTTTTGAAATCGATCTTATGCCAATTAAATTTGGTAGTTTTGACGTAGTCATTGGTATGGACTGGTTATCCAAATATCGTGCCAATTCTTTGTGATGAGAAAGTTGTTCACATTCTTATCGACGGTGAAACTCTAATCATTCGAGGTGATCAAAGTAAAATGACTAAAATCTCATATCCTGTATAAAAACCGAAAGGTATATATCCCGAGGTTGTCAAGTTTTCATGATCCAAGTAACGGAAAAGAAATCAGATGAGAAAAGACTAGAAGATATCCCTGTAGTCAAAGAATTCCTAGATGTTTTTTCCTGAAAATCTACCTGGTCTTCCTCCTGTTCGCCAAGTAGAGTTCCAAATCGACTTAATCCCCAAAGCAGCGCCTGTAGCCCGAACACCTTATAGATTGGCTCCTTTAGAAATGTAGGAGTTATCTAACCAGCTTCAAGAACTAGCAGACTGAGGTTTTATTCGACTAAGTACATCGCCTTGAGGAGCTCCTGTCTTATTTGTTAAAAATAAAGACGGATCTTTTAGAATGTGCATTGATTACTGAGAGTTGGATAAACTTACCATAAAGAATCGTTACCCATTACCCAGGATCGATGACTTATTCGATCCAACTTCAAGGTTTAAGCGTTTACTTAAAAATTGACTTAAGATCAGGTTATCATCAACTGAGAGTAAGGGACGAAGATATTCCTAAGACTGCTTTCAGAACAAGATACGGACATTATGAATTTCAAGTCATGCCATTTGGTTTAACAAACGCACCTGCTGTATTCATGGATCTCTTGAATCGTGTGTGTAAACCATATTTGGACAAATTCGTAATAGTATTTATCTACTCTCGTAACAAAGAAGAACACGTAAATCATCTAAGAATAATCTTGGAATTACTCCGAAAAGAGAAATTGTATGCCAAGTTCTCTAAATGTGATTTCTGGATTCGTATCGTGCAATTTCTTGGACATCTCATTAATAGTCAAGGACTTCATGTTGACCCTGCCAAGATTGAAGCTGTTAAGAACTGGACATCTCCCACTACACCCACAGAAGTGCGTCAATTCTTAGGACTCGCCAGCTATTACTAAAGATTTATCGAAGGTTTTTCAAAAGTTGCAAAGCCTTTGACTAAATTAACCCAGAAAAACAAGAATTATATCTGGGGTGAAGAACAAGAATCAGCTTTCCAACTCCTTAAACAAAAACTCTGTGAAGCACCAATCTTAGTATTACCAGAAGGAAACGATGACTTTGTGCAAAAAGAAAACGTCATTGCATATGCATCTCGACAACTCAAACCTCACGAAGAAAACTAAACCACTCATGATCTTGAATTCAGAGTAGTGGTATTTGGTCTTAAAATCTGGAGACACTATCTATACGGTATAAAGTGTACAGTTTTCACTGATCACAAAAGCCTCCAACACATTCTTCATCAAAAAGAATTGAATATGAGGCAACGCCGATGGTTAAAATTACTCGCAGATTATGATTGTGAGATTTGCTATCATCCCGGAAAGGCAAATGTTGTAGCAGATGCCTTAAGCCGAAAATTTACCATCTCAAATTCTTGAAGCCCAAAATGAAGCCCTCAAAGAAGAAAATGTCAAAAACAAGAACCTACGAGGAATGGACAAATCATTTGAAATTCGTCCTGATGGAACTCGTTGTATCAAAAACCGAAGCTGGTTACCACTTTTTGGCGGTTTGAGAGACTTAATCATGCATGAGTCTCATAAATCAAAATATTCTATTCACCCGGGTTCTGATAAGATGTACCATGATTTAAAGAAACTCTATTGGTGGCCTAACATGAAGGCAATCATCGCAGAATATGTTAGCAAGTGTTTGACATATTCTAGAGTTAAAGCATAATGTCAAAAGCCATCCGGCTTATTGGTACAACCGGAAATTCCTATGTGGAAATGGGAGAGGATAACAATGGATTTCGTTACAAAGCTACCCAAAACCTCAACCGAACATGATGCCATCTGGGTCATTGTCGATCGTCTTACCAAATCAGCACATTTCATACCCATTCGAGCGACTGATAGTATGGAAACTCTTACAAGGTTATATATCAAAGAAATAGTCTCTCGACATGGCGTACCAATCTCTATCATCTCGGATCGTGACAGTCATTTCACATCCAGATTCTGGCAATCACTACAAAATGCTTTGGGTACTCAACTAGACATGAGTACAGCATATCATCCTAAAACCGATGGACAAAGTGAAAGAACCATCCAAACACTCGAAGACATGCTACGAGCTTGTGTTATAGATTTCGGGAAAGGATGGGATAAACATTTACCATTGGTAGAATTTTCGTACAATAACAGTTATCATGCCAGTATCAAGGCAGCACCGTTTGAAGCACTTTATGGACGAAAGTGTAGATCACCTGTTTGCTGGGCCGAAGTTGGAGAAATTACAGGACAGAAATAATTCAAGAACCCATGAAAAGATCATACAAATTCATCATCGTTGCACGATGCATGAGATCGACAAAGATGTTACGCCACTGTAGGCGCGAAAGCCTTTAGAATTTCAAGTTGGCGATCGTGTTATGTTGAAAGTATCACCTCGCAAGGGTATCTTTCGATTCGGAAAACGAGGAAAGCTTAATCCATGATACATTGGACCATTCAAAATTCTTGAACGAATTGGCCCAGTGGCATACAGACTAGAGCTTCCTGAAAAGCTTAGTAGTATCCACAATACTTTCCACGTTTCAAATCTCAAGAAGTGTTTATCCGACGAATCTCTCGTTATTCCAATAAAAGAACTTCAACTCGACGAAAAACTCAACTTTATAGAAGAACTAGTGGAAGTTATGGGTTCGTGAGTTCAAATACAACGCAAGCGAAGTCGTACTTCCTATAATCAAAGTATCGATGGAACTCTAAAAGAGGACCTGAGTTTACATGGAACGCGAAGATGAATTAGTGCCAAAATATTCTCTCATTATTTTCAATCATCACTTCCAGTTTAATTAAATTCAGGACGCGTTTTCTGTAGGGGTGGAGACTATTATCAACCACATTTTGCATAAATGTTAATATCATTATTAAGTTGCGATGATTGTACAATCCTTTCAGTTATATTTGAACATATTTTGTCAGGGAAATTTTGCTTTATTACATTACATTATTTGCAATATCCTCATTATGCAATATAACCTGCATAACTAAGTTAATGGACTCGGACAACTACGTATTTGGCATACTATCTTCATATATGTCAAGCAAAAATCACAACATATAAAGTCAATATCATAATATCATTAATTAAAGGTTATATCAAATTTAAAGGTACCATTTTCCAACAATCATATACAAAACGGGCTTTAAATCAATTTTCAGGATGCCCTAACCCTAACCTCATGGATCGGGGTTAACTCTAAGTGGAATGTACAAGCTACTAAAGCCGTGTACATGTAGGTTCAAGATTCAATCAAACATGTATAGATTAAAGAGATTTAGACGAGAAAAAGTTGAGAGTGAGAATTGTTGAGAGAGAAGACAGGAAAAACACACTTTAGAGAGTGTGTAAATGGACTAGATGCTTATCTTCAAAGTTGGAAGAGGTATTTATAGTTCTTACAGTACACGGGTATTAGTACACGGTTCAATCGAAGTCATACGTTTACTATTAAAATAGAGTTATTCGAACAGTAAAATACATGGGGTCGACGAGTATTTTTCTAATATCAACAATTCCCTAAGGGAGGTCATTTTGAAAATACTAAACTTAAGATCTTCAATCTTTAGATTGATCTTATGTATAGCTCGTAAACGTTTGATTTCATTGATCCGTATCTTGTGAATCTGAAGCAGTAAACTTTAGACTTTTAGGCTTTAGCTTGGACTTGTTATTGTGAATTTTTGAGCTTCTTTGAGTCATCATCCAATATCATAATCTTTCTAATCAATCATCATGTGATCTTTTGCCATCTAGTGACTTGTGTCATTGGAAATGATATGCTCAACTTTTCATGATCTTGAAAGCTTGAATTTCAGAGTTGCGGACGCTTTATAAAGATACTGAGCTATCATGATATATCTCGAAATGAGTCGTTTGAGAATGAGCATGCGGTTATGAACCTTGGGGGGAAAAAAAATTTTGTTTACAAACGGTATCTCCATCTCCCAATCTTTAATGTTCTATAATATAAAACAGTAGCAATAGAGAATTGGTTTTGTAAAAACAACGATGCGATACTTTGCAAAAGAGTTTCTGTAACACATCGATAGTTTTATTAGTTTTCCAAAGTCCAATAACAATCATTTGTTTCTGGAACAAGCTTTGAATTCATGTAGAATCGCACCGTTGTTGTTTTCCAGTTTTCACAGTTGATCCATTAAGGATCTCACAAGTCACCTACCAAGAGCTTGTTTGATGTTGGCTCAAAGGATTTCCATCTTCACTGTGAATACTTACGTATCACTCAGATGTTCTGGCAAAATCACAAGGATAATGCGTAGGACTCTTATGATTAAACTTGTAATCACAGTGTGTGAATAACATGTAAATTGGAATTGTCCTAACGAGATTAATTGATGATCTCTTGGCTCTAAACTCTCAAAGTGCGTTTTGATTTTTGGATCAGGTGGTGGAGTTGGCTGCCACCTTTTCAATACCGACTTACTCGGAGTGAGTGAGTCAGTAGATTACATGTTTAGTCTCCGTGAGAAATGAAACAAAAATATTTTGAGAGATTCTGAGTGGCTTGGGAGGGTTGTGCATTGCATCACTGGGTCCATGATGTTACTTCAATGTCAGCAATCATCTTAGTGATTCTGACAGCATATGTATTGACCCGGTTTCTGCCTAAGTGTATGGAGGGCTTCTTTCTTTACACCCTTTATCCGTACAATTCTTTTTCATTCTTACCTGCAGTGTTACCGAGATTTTCATGACTAGAAACTTGTTGGGTTTATTCATAGTACTAGCTCTATCTCAGTCGGCACTTTTTCCTTTTCCTCACTTTACTCTTTTTTATCATACTGAGGACTTCTACACCTAACTTAGTGGTATAGTACCTGGGTAGGATCCCTCCGGTTCTTGGCCGGATCATGGGAATACGGTACCTAACTTACCTTCCTTATACTTTGATATAACAGAAAATTACTATGGTCATCTTTTGGTAAGATTCACCTAAGCAGAAATCTGTTGAAAAACTCAATCAGGTGCTTGTGATATGCACTATCAATGTGTTTTAGTACCGATTGTTTTTGCTTTTTAGAAACGCTCCCTCAAACATGTGCATCGGTATTGCGAAATTGTTTACGCAATGTTGGTGGAGATACACTTGAGTATTTTGATCACATTACATATTTTAATTACTATTTTCTCCCCTTATAAGAAATTTCAAACATTTAACTTTTGGTATCAAGTGATTTAAATTGTTAATAAAAAAATTGGGAGGAAAAGGTATGCCATTATTCACAAGCCTGTTTGGGAACAGATTAATGCTCCCCTTAATGTTGAGAAAATATAAGATAGTACTGAGTACAGTAATTTAAAGATTTTGAATTTATAAGAAATTCTTAAGATTTGTACTCAAGCAATATTTTATTTTGGTATATTTAAGTCTACCACTACACATTTACATATTACAAGATTATGTATTGGCACGGACCTGAATATGTCTCAAAACTCAAAAATGACATAGTTCATTTTTTTCCATGTTAGCAATCAAACAGTTGTAGTCGTCTGATACTTCCTTTTGGAGTTGTCTTAGCTTTCACTTGAATCAGAATCCTTTCTTGGAGAAGATTCAAAGCCTTCTTGCAATTCGCTTAAGAAGTCTTGAAGCTTTGACGGCCAATTTTGAAGTGGTAATTATTCAAAACGCAACACCAAGTCAATTAAGTCCCGGTTGGTCTAAATTTTCTACCTTCCATGATAGTGATGATATAAAATGAAACACCTAAAGTTAACTAAGTCCGGCTATTCAATTTTTCCCTTTCAGTTGATGAAACTGATAACACTAATGGAAAATAAGTCCCAAATGTAACCTTTTCTTTTCTATGGTTACTGACTAATAGAGGAATTATATGCGTTTTCACTAACAATTTGTACCTCTTTGATCAAATATTTCTACTCTTTTAAAAACATGCTTGGTGATTGACTGTTAAAGGAAGCATTAGTTGAATCAGTACCCAATATTCCCACACTCCAATCAATCTTCTGTCAACACATTTCCCTGGTATCTCAATGATGTTAACATAAATGACAAGCTATCTCTTCTCCCTAAGTGGTTGGATAGCGACCGGAAAGGAACACGATAAGACACTGTTTTTCTTCTGCGGTAAAGACATTGGTCTTTATCGGAATGGTCCTATAATTAAATAAGGCTATGGTTTTATATCACGTGTAGTTGTTGTACTTTCTGTTATTTATCTTCCATTGATGTTTTTGATTACCTCTGAATCAGTAAAAATTTATATGCACACCTGCTTGAGATGTGTTATAGAATTAATAAACTTAAATCTTCACCATGAGAATCTGTAAATTGCAAAATAAGTCCTTAAAGATCGAAGCAATGACTTCTTAGGCACATGTTGCTTAATATGAACTTAGCCCTATTAAATTGTTATCTGTATTATCAAAAACTTCAATGTTTAATCCTTGACTTATTGTGAACGACATTTTAAAATATTATTTGACACTTTTCCCCTCAATAATGACCGTTTTCTATTTAAAGAGCTGTAGTCATTGGTTTGAGAGGTCACATTTTCTTGGAAAATTCTTTTTTTGATTACTGAATTATTGATTCATTGTGAATGAAACTTTTTCCTAATTGAAAATATGATTTCTCTTATTTTGACAAATAAATGCACTAAATCGTACACTTTTTTCTTATGAATGCATGGATTTATGAAATATCCTTGCCCGGGGAAAAAATTATTACCCGTTGTTAGGAACATTGTCTTTTTGGACCGACATGCGTTCCCAGATTGAAAAGCGGGTTGCAGTCAGAATTAAATGCACCCATTGTCATGAGCTCAAACTTTGAATGTTGTATTAGAGTAGTCAATACCGAAAGGCTTCTTTTTCGTTGCTAAGGAAAATGCACTGAGAGTGTATTTTCGTTACGATGAGGTCGGGTTATGCACAGAGAGTAATAAGACATTTTTTTTAATTTATTTATTTACAAGATGATGTTTGATGAATAATATCAAGAGTTTATTTTTTGGTCCAGAACCTCCAGTTCTGCTAGAGACAAAACATCTCATCAATCCTCTGACAAGATACAAAAAACGATCTAAGGAGGGCGTTCATAAAAAGTAATCAGCTAATTGGTATTCATTTCTGATAACATATAATTTAATAATACATTTTAGCCTGTTCCTTTAAGAAGTGATTACAGAGTATGGATGTGGCTTTGTGATGAGATGTTGTAACGGGGTTGCTTGATATTGCTCTGGCTGATGAGAGTTCGCAATACAACGGTATGTATTGTAGTTGAAGCCATAATCTGAAGCTGTGTCTATCCACATTACTTGAGCACAACTTGCAGATAACACCACGTACTCTGCCTATGCTAAGGATGTGCATTGCGATTTGTTTCTTTATCAAAAAAAAATATCCAGCTTACAAGTTTATCACCAAGGAACTGTATCCCTAGAAGTGCTTTTTCGAGTATCAAGGCATCGGATGATCAGCGTCTGAAAATGCTGTTAGTTCAAAGAGAAGTCCTTAGATACAGAGTTCCCATGTTTAATGGTACTCTTTAGATATTTACAAGATTCTTGTAACCTCTTGAGGTGCTTTTGAGTTGGTCGTGCTTGATAACGTGCACAATAGCATATGCTAGCACTAAGTCTGGTCTACTAGATGGTCACCAGTACATGAGTGACCCGATTTTACTATAATAATCAGATTAGTTTACGGGTTCTCCACTCAAATCTACATCTAGTTTGGGTTTTGTAGCCAATGGTGTACCAATGGAGTGACAATTGTCCATATTATGCTTTTTCAGAATTTCTAAAGCGTGCTTGTATGATTTGATAAAAATACTTCTTGGGACTGGTGGATTGAAGTCCTAAAAAGAATTCCATATCCTCAATAGGACATTTTAA
Organism: Tanacetum coccineum; assembly: GCA_026074375.1. Lineage (NCBI taxonomy): Eukaryota > Viridiplantae > Streptophyta > Magnoliopsida > Asterales > Asteraceae > Tanacetum > Tanacetum coccineum. Next base: position 41,973 of record BQNB010026018.1, read on the forward strand.
AATCTTACTATGCATTAACTTTTTAGCTATTTTTGATATTTAGGGTTTGTAGACCCAAAGTTATGTCATCAAATCGTAACTGGCCACAAGTAGAATATCCTCCCGTATTTTATCTTGAATAAAGTTGGGTCAATTGTACTTCTAGAAAAGCCTTTGTGACATCAAGAAGTTAGATAGTTCATAATCCGGCTCATGGACGCTGGCTTTTAAATTCCATATAAAGCTTTCTTAGAGGTAGACTTTTTTGGTTGATCCTGATTAATGAACCTTCGGCTGAGCAACGTAAACCTCTTTCCTTCAGTGGACATTAAGTATGTCTTTTCACGTCATCTGATAGCTTTCAGACAAGACTTGTGTGCTTGCGTGGGCAACAAAAATCAGAACTGCTTCCAAGCGACGCTAATGGATAAATGATTCTTCAACATCAATACCATCTTTCAGAGCATATCCTTTCGCAACAAGTCGTGTTTTGTTGCGAATTACGTCTGATCTTCATCCGTTTTTTTATTCCATAACCACTTACCTTGATAAAACCATCTGCCAAATGGTTTGTCGACTGAGTCTCCAGACGTTTGTCTGTCGAAACTGATGAAGTTAATCCTGCATTGCTTCGGCTCCATGCAGAATAGCCATTGCCTCATTTAATGTTCTTCGATTTAACAATAATCAACGTGAGGCATGACTACATTTCAGGAATCTACCGCAAGTGTCGTCTTGTTTTGAATGCATGGTTGGATTTCCACGAACTTGTTCTAATGGATGATCTCTGGTCCATCGGTAATCATGACTTTGTGGTTGAAATGAATGCACATCGGTATTATCAATGTTGCGTGAGGAAGACTCACCAATTTCTTGTACCCGTGTACAAAAAGGATTGATAAATTCATCTTCTTGAAATGATGCATTCGGTGCTTGATTATTGTTGTTTTCCTCAGCTTGACCGTGTGTTGGATTGTAATATTCTTCAAGTAAAGGACTGAAGAGAAATTCCAACCCTTGTTGTGACGAATCTGTCTTCTCTGCTGTAGGAACAACATTTTGTCTTGGGGGCACGGGGTCAGAGTTGTCATAATCTGACGCCTTTTGTCCTTGAGGAACGAGGCCTGAAGAGACATTTTCAACAGACATCTCTTGTCGTTGGGCGTGAGGTCTGAACGGATTTGATCAGACGTCATTTCATGAAGCACGGGTCCTGAACTTTTCACACCGAATGGAGTTGGATTTTCATTTGCGTCAAAGTAGCTCCAAATGGCATGTTCTTGTAGTTGACTTTATGTTGAAATTGGACGAGAAGGATCGCCAATAACATTCTCTAATGAGTGATTCTTTGTCAACTTAGTGATAGTATTAAACAGTTGAATAAGATGATGCAAATTTAATGGAATGACCCATTGTCAATTGTTTCTTCAAACTAGAGTTTGAGAAATATTATGAAGGAGGGGTGCATTATTAAATTATGCATTTTGATGTCCATGAATTTATTCTTCAACACCTTGATGAGTGACTTGAGATTGAATTTCCTGATTTGTTGGTGAAGTACTAGTAGATTGTTCATCTTGATCAATGGTAGTTGATGAAGGTGAACCAACTAGATCAACAGCTCTTGAAGCAACAATAGCTACCGGATCTGGGGAAATAGTTCATGGTGAAAGATTATAGTACTCATTAAACAATGGTTACAATAGGATCTCAGTCTTTCTTGGATGGTGGAACATATGGTGTTGGAGAAACTAAGATTTGCACGAGTCCTGAACTGATGTATCCAAGAGTCATCAAAGAAGGCATAGGTCCTAAACTGATTTGCACAGGATCCGTGACTTAACCATTTCAAGAACTGAACTGCTCTGCTGTAGTGCGGATGTTGGTGGTGAAAGTTGTAATGAATGATTCTTAACATGGAGAAGATACTGGTTTAGGAGATGAGAGATCGATGACGGAAGTATCAGTAAAGGAACAGATGAAGAAACTTGTTGGATAGGAACAGTGACCATGGATTCAACTTCGGTTTCCATAGTAGTTTTTCCTGGTTAATCTCTTACTTATATATTTCTTCAGGATTAGGCTTAGTTTCCTTATTATCATCCCCAGCATTATCATCTCTGTCAAAATGTGCTGTTTCTCATTAGGAACCCCTGGATTGGATCCAGTTCCTTCACTTGAGGCTCTAGAGACGATTGTGGACTCATCAGGAACCCCTAGTATGTTACCAGTTCCTTCATTTGAGCCTCTAGTTCCAGGCTGTCTCTTGCTCATTTTCTTGCTTTCCTTGAGAGCTTTCATTATGTCAGTAGCCTCTTGTTTAGTAGGAGTAAGAGTTTGAATACCCTTGAGCTTCTTAGACGAATCAGAAGACCTCTTCTTTGACACAATAAAGGAATCTCTGAAAGCAATACCAGACTGTCTTCTTTGTGTGGGCTCGGGTTCAGATTCAGACACAATTCTTGCATGAGTAGCATGAACTTCTCTTGCAACAACTTCTTCTTCAGCTTCAGTTAAGCTGATAGATTTACCTAATTCCAAAGCTAAGTCTGGTTTAGGGACGATGTTGTCATGCAGGAGTGATCTCTAAGGCCTTCCGAAAAAGATCACCACTCAGAGTAAACCATTTTTCATCAAGTTTGAAAGCTATAAACCCCAGTCTTTGCATCATGAGTCAGAGTATTCCAGAACAGCTGAATGTAGATAGAAGGGAATTTGCTGATGCAGTGAATGCCCTAACGAAGTTTGTGTTCTTGAAATATCAACTGAAATGTGGAAGATAGGATTCTTCTGCAACTTCTGTAGATCTTAGAGAAGGTTTCCCTTTCCAATCTGTAACTGTTCTGAGCAATGAAGGATCTGTTCATCTCATCTTGTAGGTTCAGGTGCAGGAATATTCTCTTCTGCCATCGTATCTGTTAAAGAATATCAACAAAGATAGACAAACATAGCATATAATCAACGTTAGATAAAGATGTTCGCCTTGAGTTTGACATGCCCTTGATATTCAGATTAGCACGAAGATATTCCACATTAGAGTCACTGGACATTGGGTTAAGTCAACATTGGTCAACCTTGGTCGATGGTCTAGAGATTATCTGATAGGCTCAATGACAAGTTAACTAAGCCTGTATGAGAGTCAACAAGACAAATGGTCCTTTGGAATAGGCCTAAGAGGTTTATTGGGCTTATTGGGCCAAGACATGGACAATTAGCCTAAGACGCTGCCCAACAGATCACCAAACCGCCATGCAGTAGGTTAACATTCCGCCATCAAGAATATGCAACCGCTATCTAACATTAAGCAAGATCCAAGGCATTTTAGATTATCTTAATCTCCTAGCAGACAGATTTAACACCCTACAGACAGATTTAACACCTTACAGATTTAACACCCTACACTTTCACATTTGACCATTTTATACACATTCAAAGACCAAGATAAACCATTTTAATCACATTTAATTCACTATTCTCCCCTTCAAAAATTGCATATGCGATTGCCATTTTTGATCTAGTGAATTATAATACCAGCTAATGTACGTTGGTCCACTTAACTAACGAACAAGCATGGGAAAATATGAAGCTTGTTAATGAGAATGGTCAAAAACAAGAAGATTTCTCTTCTTTTGAAGATAAAGCGCACTGAAGCGTACACTCTCCTTTTCTTTGAAAAACTGGTTTCGTACATTTCGTACAGAAGAATACGAAAGCCATCGACTTGAGCTAACAAACATTGAGTGTTTCGAAAGTAGCTCAAGACCGAAAAGATTTCTCTTTTCATTATTAAGGATAAATGCACTAACACGTACATTTTCCTTTTATCTGAAGATGGGGTTGCAATCTAACATTTGATTACAAGCCATTACCATGAGCTCAAAACTTGGAATGTTTTGTTATATTAGCTCATGACCGAAAAGATTTCTCTTTTCGTTATTAAGGATAAATGCACTAACACGTACACTTTCCTTTCTCGAAGGTGTACACCTTTCTTTACATTAAGGAACAGGCTTGAAGAGATCCAACAAACCCATATACATTAAGGAACGATGTTTGAAACCGGATTGTTTCCTTACTCCATCAAGATGAAGAACGAGGCCTGAACTGTTTTGTCCAAACATCTTTTGATGAAGAACGAGGCTTGAACTGTTTTGTCCAAACGACATCAAGATGAAGAACGAGGCCTGAACTGATTTAACAGAATCATGTTGAAGCTGTACATCAGATTTTGAATTCTTGACTCCTGACGTATGAGATTTCATCTTTTTGGTACACAAACTCCCGATCTTTCTTAAAGGATGACAGATGTACCTGCACTGAGTAGAAGTACCTGCACTAACATAAAGAGTTTGATTGCATTCATATGGGTTATGATATCATCATTTGAACCATTTGGAGGTTCACTGTCAACTTTGGTTGTGCTATCTATGAACACCTTCCTAGTAGGATACCACCTAAGACTAACAGTCTTGAAAATTCTACCCGTCTGGTTTCCACCTAAGATAAGATCTATAGGGGGATGTGCTGGTTTCTCATGCACCAGCAAGACTTATTGAGAGAAACCTTTGTCCTATACCATTCTGCCTACCAGGTTTATGATGGGTTCTTGTTCAACGGGATTGTTGTTTCTTGATCTTGGGGGACGAACTTTTAGCACGAATCACCTTATTCAGGATCTTTGTTATATAATCATCATGATTGTATTAAGAGATATATTTATAGACAAATCGAACATATAAATTTTTGGAGTTCCCAAGAAGAAACTTGAATTCCCTAGAGTGGATCTCTAGAGGCTCACCATTTGACATTCCACACTGACAACTTAGATTCCGGAGAACTCCTATATATTTTCTCAGTTTTGGTGTACAAGCATTCGGAGTGCAGTGCTCTAGTAGAGGCCATATCCCTATGATTAGGAAATCCTGTTTTGTCTTGTGTCATTTCCTAAGCATCCCTAATAACCATGAACCATATCATTAAACCTAAACGATCTTATGACTATTCCAAGAGTGGTTAGTGCAATCACCTGAGTGAGTTTTGCATCTCAGATTCCTAACTTTAGTCAAATAATTGAGAGTGACTGTTTTAGACAAATCAGTTTTTCTCATCACTTGGAGCAAACCGAGGCTTGAAATTCTAGGTCGTCAGCACGTAAACTCATTCGGATTGTCATAACAAGCTAAATGTTTCTAGATGGTTGTAAAGGCGGTTTCCCCAAGCTTTGATTGCTTTCGGTAAACTTTAGAATCTACTATATTTCCTTTTAACTTTCTAAGTTCAATATTTAATGCCGCATATTAATTGCAAAAACTTTCTGAATCTGAGCTTTAAATCAGCATTTTCGACAGACTTATGATTAATTTGAGAAATTAAAGATTCTACTGTGTCTTTAGTCTGAATTGCGTTTCTTTTTAATTGAATCAAAAGTTCTTGTAATCCTGTTTCAAATGCTCATTTTCTTTAGTAGTTTCTCATTTGCTGCAATTAATTTGCCACACTGTGTTCTAATATTCGATGATAATTATTTCAATTACATCGAGGTTCATTTTTAACTTGGCTTCATACTGTTCCGTCACAAAAAACTTTTAATTTGTTTCTTCAAGTTGCAAATTAGTGTGGTTCCTGCCAGTATCTGAGCTTTCCAAATCATAATCACAAAAATCAACGAAATTCAAGAAATTCTGATTTCTACATGGTTTGTTACGGTGAAACACACCCATCCTTTTGTTTGAATTGTATTTCAAGTGAAATACAATGTTATCCAGTTGTAAAAAAAAATCGTTTTGAAAGTTCATTAAAATTTGCCCTTATCAACCAAATATATTCGTTTTGAGAAGCTCAGTTTTTAAGCAAAGCATTTCGGTCAATCTCTCTCCCCTAAGACACATATTTGTTGAAGTAGGATGTATTTGCTATCAATAGTTTCCAACAGATGTGTGGCATAAACTGGGGTCAAATTGCTCAGTATTCTGTTTTCATATAGCAAGGATATGATGTAGAGCAGTCAATTGTACCTCAGTAAATGGCTCTTCATCAGTTACTATTCTCGATATCTGCATCCACAGCTTGTGTGTTATAATTCCCCTGAACTGCTACTGTATCCTCTTTATCAGTTTTGTCCCACCTGCTTCTGTGACAACCAACCCACATCAACTTGCTTCACGCATATTGAACTAATCCTCTTGCCTTTGCTCTAGTTTCATCTCTATTTGCTGAATGCCATTGTTGTTTTCAGGCTCTACAAACTGCTTTTTGAACAAACAAGCTGTCAACCATTTCTGAACTGATTGATCTGAATCTCTTGAGACTGCATCTGACACTTGACTTAATGATGCTCAATGAAGTATTTCATCATGCATTTACTTCCATTTCCCTTTAGAGTGCATTAAGTTCATTTCTTTCAAGCAAATACACCATATGTATTTAACAAATCTATGAATACCCTTCCCCCAAAGGTTTATACCCCAAACGGGGGGGGGGGGGGGGGGAAAAAAGGTGAAAAAAAAATGGGTGGGGTGGGGTTTTTTAAAAAAATGTTAGGTTTGGTTAATGGGAGAATTAAAGATTGAGTTTAATATGAATATCAGTTTATAATGAAGGGGAATTAAGGGTGATATTGAAGGAGGTGAAAAGGGGTAGTTTTGAGGATAGTTTGAGTGAGGAAGTATTGATGTAGTTAAAATGTTGTGTATAATGAGGGATGTGTTAAAAGGTTTAGATTTTTTAATTAATAGATTGGGTGATGGAGAGAATTTATCATATTAGTAGTATGATTTGTTGATATTCAATGTGAGTAGTTAGTGAGTGTATATAATTGTAAGTGTTGAAAATTAATGTATGCTTTGGAGAAGGGGGATAAGATATGGTAGAGAGAGAGATGGTGTGGTGTAATGTTATGATGATTTTGAATGGGTTTTGTTTGGATTGCTTTGGTTATTGTTTGTCGTGGGTGGTTTTAGATTGTAAATATCATGTGTGTAAAATCTAGTGATGAAATAAAGAGAGAAAGTGGATAATGTGTATAAATCAATAGAAAACCGTGAATGAATATCGTTTGATGTTAAGTGGTGTTGTTTGATTAATGCATTTAAGTCTCTGTTTAGGTTGACGGTTTGTTTTTTGCCCTATATATTGAATGTTGACAAAACTCAATATTTCCAATTACCAAAATGTATATTTGGTGTAAAAATTACTAAAAAACTTTTAAAAAGTTAATTTTTGCTTAATTTTCCCTCCAAAAAAATTTTGAATTTTTTTAACAAATTTTTTACCCTATTACCAAAATTTAAATTATGGTGTAAAAATGAGCAAGAAAGGCTATAGGAAAAATAATTTTTCTATAATTTGTCTCTGCCAAAGTATTTTTTTTTTTTCAAACCGCCGCCCAAAGGTTTGAAGCAAACCGCCGGCCTATCGCTAATCAAACCGCTGCTTTAATATGATAACACTCGCCGGGAATTATTATAATAGCAAACCGCTGCTGAAATTGACAACCCGCCGTGTATTAAAATAATGCAAACCGCCTTTCCTTTTAGTCAACTCGCAGTTGTAGCAACGCGCCCGTTTTAGAAACTCGCTGTTTTAAGCAACTCCTGTTTAGACAACTCGCCGTTTTTAGCAACTCGCCGTTTTGAACAACTCAGCCGTTTTTAGCAACTCGCCGTTTTAGCACCTCGCCGTTTAGCAACTCGCCGTTTTTGCAACTAATCGCACACCTGATGAAATAACAAACCCTGTAAACCTATTGAGCAACTCTCGCTATGTGACAACTCGCCTTGACTTTTCCTGAAAAAAACCCGATCTTGTCCCTATCTTTTGTCAAACCCCGTCAAGAATACACATTTACTATTCAAAACCTCCATCAAGAACACATTCGAATCTACCAAAATAACCTAAATACCTTGTTAACCACGAAACAAAGCTAAAATATCAAATACTAAGCAAACCTTATAAGCCTAACCATTCCATAACATCTATTTCTTCGCGGATCATCAAGAAAGAAGCAAACCTCCACGAAGAACACAAACCTTAATAAGCTTATAAATCGAACTTGAGCTTGAGTTTCACTTGAATGGGCAACCAATAACATCATGTTTTTAACATGTATACACAAAAAACGCCATGATAACCAACAAATAAGCTCAAAAATAAGCTTAGAGCCGTGGGCTTAGTTTCTCAAAAATAATGACGAACTTTGATCTAGTTTCACCGCACTAGAACAACCACAAATCTACACGTACTCCTGATCGCCAATTGTAGGATCCCGATTCATGACGTAATGAAAGATCTAGAGAGATCTAGAGAGAGAAATTAAGAGAGAGAATGGTTGGAAGAATTAATAAACACAAAAAGATGTATTAAAAATAATAAGTGCTTACCTCTTCCAAAGTTGGAAGAGGTATTTACAGTTCTTACAATACACGGTATTATACCCCGGTTCAAAATACTGAATAGTCCATAACGTGGACCTATTAAAACTACGAGCTATATTTGAACAGTAAAATACATTGGGTGACCGAGTCTTTTTCTAATATCTAACAAATGACCGAAAAAGTTACTATGCCGAGGTTAAAAGCATAAGATCTAGCAAAATTGACTGCGATGAGTCCAACACTCGGCCGACCAATCTTAAAGAAAAATTTAAGCAATGCCTTAAGGAAGCCGGAAAGAGACAAGAAATTCTAAATGAGTAGATGAAGAAGATCATGATTAGCACGGATCTAAGTTTGAAAGATCATGATTCGTCTATAAAAAGATTAGAGCAAAAAGTTAATCACCTCGCTCAATTGATATCCACACAAAACCCTAAACACACTAGGGAACCTACAACTGAGACGTTTGGTGAAAAAATTAAAAAGCGTATCCTTGAGGAGAATAGGGAACCAAATTCAACACATAAACCAAAACAGCAATTACGAAAAGTGGTTTCTCATGAAATCAAGGAATTATCAGCTCATTGCTCCCCTACTCTTCAAAATAAACTTCCTCCTAAAGAAACTGATCCTGGAAGTTTTATCCTCCCTTGTATGATCGGAAACCACCCCCCTAAGCAATGCCTTGGCTGATCTTGAAGCAAGTATAAGCATTATGCCATACTCCTTATTTAAGAGATTTGAACTTAGGAGTTTAAAACCCATTAAAATGGCCATCGAAATGGCTGATAGATCCATACAATCTCCAAGAGGGGTAAAGGAGAATGTACTTGTTAAAATTAGTAATCTTGTGTTTCCTGTTGATTTCATCATTCTCGACATCACAGAATATGAAAGTGTCCCAATTATTTTAGGCAGGCCCATGTTGGCAACTGCTCATGCAAAGATCGATGTTTACGGTAGAAAGATCTCTCTGGGAGTTGGTAATAACCAAGTAGTTTTTATTATCGATAACAAAGAATCTCCAACATCTATTTCTCCAGTCTTTGTTATAAATGAATTTAATAATACACAAGAATTTAGTAGTGTAGGAGACTTTGATGACTACCTATCACCTGAACACGCAAGCCAAGACATAATTTCACTTTCACCATCAAAATCAACAGAAATTAAGGAAAATTTTAGTACAACACTCTATGATACTGATAAAAGGATGAGTATGGGATTAGATGAATTTGTTGATATAGACAACATGTGGGATGATTTAGATCCAGGGATTCTAACCAATGAAAAAGCTAAAACCGAATTCTTAAAGAGTGGTGGTAGAGTCCATTTATGCAACCCTAATAACACTATTTTGCAAAATAGGGTTTGTTAGTTTTAAAAAATAACCCTTTACTTTCAACCATAAACCCTTTTCAACATAATGTCCAGGAAACCTATAACACCACATAGAGTCATAAACTAATGTATTCGGAAATAACCTCGTCGGAAAGAGACCGCTAAGAATTTACATGTATTCATAGGAACTCACCATTTTTTAGTTGATTTCATCATTCTTGAAAACATTAGTGAATTTTTAGAAAAAGGATTAACTGAAGTTTTATTTAGACAACCCTTCAAGGAACAAATATAAGATTAGTTGAAAAAAGCCCAAGGTCAAAGAAACACGTTACAACTTTGGTTAAAAATCAAAATATAAGATAAATAATCCATATCCACGAGCTAAAAGCCTTTAGAACTAACGGTTAACAACAACATAACTCAATAGACCGCGCTATTAAAAGTCAGCGACGAGGACAAGAAAAAAGGAATCCATAAGCTTAAAAGAAAGATTAAAGGATTCTATAGAGGTTGCCTTAGTTTGGGGGATGAATAAAAATTTGATCAAGAAGTTATGGATTGGATTCAGGGATGTATTGATAACGAAAAAACGTAAAATGAGCATGAGTCTAACTTAAAGACTCGTTAATAAACAAAAGTGCTTGTTGTGAGACAACCCGTCCTTTATCTTAAATTCCATTTTACAAATAGTCGGATTTGCATGTTTTTACTTGTTTTGGCAAAAATCCAGGAAGCTAGGAGGCAATTTATCGAGACCCCGCCATCGGCTCCTTTAATCATTTGATCATTGCTAAAGTCCGCAGTATTACGGCGACATATACAGTTACGCCGTA